>PVJH01008569.1:51124-84610 GCA_004026705.1 Nesogale talazaci | reverse complement strand
TAGATTTTTGCATTGATATTCATTAGGGAAATTGGTCTATAGTTTTCAATTCTTATGGGATACTTGCCTGGTTTAGGTAATAGAGTTATACTAGCTTCTTAGAAGGAATTTAGAAGTTTGCCATCTTTTCTATGTTCTGGAAGAGTTTGTGTAGGATTGGTGTCAGTTCTTCCCTAAATGCTTGATAGAATACTCCAGTGAACCCATCTGGTCGAGTGGATTTGTTGTTGTTGTTGTTAAGACCTTGATAGCCTTTTCTACTTCTATTTATATGGCCTTTTTGAAGTTCTTGGCGGCCTTTGGGGATAGTCTAGGGAGGGATTGTTTTTCAGAAATTTGTCCAAGTCTTCCAAGTTGTTGAGTTTTTTTTTTTGAGTACAGTACTTAATAGTACTGTTTAATTATCCTTTTGATTTCATTTGGTTTCATTATAATGTCCCTTCTTTCATCCCTCATCTTGGATATTGAAATGTGTTCCATCCTTTCCTTGGTTATAATTGTGAGAGGTTTGTTGATTTGATTTTTCCTGTCGAAAAATTTTTTCGAACCAATTTTTAGCTGCATTAATTTTCCCACAGTTTTCTTATTTTTCCTCTCCTGAATCTCAGACCTAATTTTAATTATTTCTTTTCTTTTGTTATTAGTTGGATTGTCTTGTTGACTCCGTGGATCATGCCTATGCTTGTTTGTGGTTCATTCTTTTCTTCTTTCCATTGTTGAGCCAGTGTTATCTTGGGGCCTGTTTTGCCTCTGATAGTCTCTGCGTGGAGTTGTTCTGTGTGGTGGTCTCTTGTATGTGCTTGATTTAAGATTGCTGTTCTTCCCGTATTGGATCAGTGAGTATATTTTGTAGTGATTGGGGATCTGTGAGGAGCTCAGAGATGGGGCAGGGACCTCTGGGTTGAGACCTCTGAGTGTGGAGAGCACAATGGAAACGGGACAAAAGCCTCTGCTGTGTGTCTGGCTGCCTTATGGCACCTGGGTGGGAGCCACCTGGTGGGGGTGGTGCTGTTCAGCTGGTCCAAGAGGGACTCCTGAATGGAGCACACATCTCTGGGGGTGGAGTTGCAAGTCTGCATGGAGTGTCCACATAGGACTCCCGGGCACCCTGGAGTGAAGAGGCCTGACTGGCTACTCCGCGCAGGGCACTGCTGAAGGGGAGATGCCTCTGTGGTGCCAGTCAAGGCACAGCAGGTGTCCCGAACACTGCAAAAGAAGCTACATCTGGTGATAGAGTCAAAGTCAATTTCTTGTCCAGGGTAGTGCTCTGAATTGCTTTGGGAATCCACAGACTGATTTGATACTCCTACTGAGTCCCCAAATCTCCCCAACTCACCAATCTCCATGAAACTCCAGGCATGAGCTACCTATCTGGCTGCTATTTTCCCTGAGTTCCATGGTTTTCTTTTTTAAAATATCATTTCATTGGTATTCTTGTATATCCTTTTTTTCAGTTCTTACATTTCTTGCAACCATCCATGCATCAATTATATCCAGCATATTTGTACATAAGCTGCTACCATCATTTTCTAAAGATTTACTTTTTATTTGCGCCCTCTTTCAGAATTCTAATAGCAGTTTGTTGCATATGAAAATTTTCCTTATTATATAGTCCAAGTGTCTCTTTTTGGGTATATCAACTTTTGATTTTAAGTATGGGTCTTTTAGTTCTTTGCTAAAATCCTTTCATTGCGAGCTCATACAGCTCTTACCACAATCCATCCATCCATTCATTGTATGTCAAGCATGTATATATAATTTGTTATTTAAAGCTCCCCTAGCCCCACTCACATCTCCCCAATTCTGTCATAAGAAATCTCATTTATTCCTAGAGTGAATTTTTGTGTATTAAAATATAAGATCACAGAAGAAAAGGTCAAGGATCCTAATGTTGACTTGATTCCACAGTTTTTGTGTTTGTTAGGTGCTGTGAAGTCAGTTCTAAGCCATTGCAACCTTAGGTATGACAGAAAAATCTACTGCCTGATCCTCAACCACCCTTACAATTGTTCTTATGCTGTAGTCCATTTTTGCAGTTACAGTGTCAATTCACCTCCTGGAGAAACTTCCTCTTGTGTACTGTCCCTCTAATTGACCATACATGATACCTTCCCCTGGGCATTGGGCTTCTGACAATATGTCCAAAGTGTGTAAAATGGCATCTTATCATCCTTGTCTGTAGTGAGCACTCTGGTATTATTTCTGCCAATACACATCTGTTTGTCCCTTTTGCAGTTCATGTGCTTTCAATATTGTTCTCTAGCACCGCAATTCAGACACATTGATTCTTTTTCAGTCTTATTTATTCACTATCTTATTTTCACATGCAACTGATTCACTGGAAAAGACCATGGCTTGGGTCAGGTGCATCAAAGTTCTCAAAAGATATCTTTGTTTTCAATGCTCAACAGATGTCTATTGCAGCAGCTTTAGGCACTGGAAACAACCTCTGATCTGATTGCTCTTTACATGTGCATGGAATGTGGCTCTAAGCAAGAAAATATTTCCTTGACAATTTTAATGTCTATTCTATTTATCATGATCATGTTCTCTCATTGGTCTTATTACATAATGAGTTGTCATTCATACTGGGAGAAATTAATTGCAGAATACAAGTTATACTCATACTTGTTCTTAAATATTTAAAAATTCAAAATACAGCAAAGTGAATCAATTTTAAAATGAGTAAAATACCTGAGCAGACACTTAAGAAGATATACAGAGGATGTATAAGTTGATGAAAAGATCGTCATAGCTCATGTTACTAGGATACTGAAAGTGAAGACAACATTGGAATAATTTATGTAACTAAAATAATGAACAAAATGAAAGTCACTGACCTCACTAAGATGTTAAGAATACAGAGAGATAGAAACTGTCATTCATTTTTGGAGGAAGTGAATAATTTATTCATCATTTTTGTAAGGTGTTTGACAGTCTAGGGCTAAATATACTTTCAGCTTATAATGCAGCAAGGTATCATAGATTCAGGAATTTATCCATTTGATTTAAGAACAAGTAACTGCATAAAAAAACTCAACAAATATTTATTTTCTTTATTCATTTTTTCATTGTCATCACATCCATTTTTACTTCATAGCTATATTCAGATGTGCTTCAAATGTGAAGCACTCAGAATATTTTTTCAAAAGATCAGCAGATAAACAAAATGAGATATATATATATAATTCATATGCAAATTAGCCTGAATTGCCTATTGCTAAGTGAAAGAAACTAGTTTGAAAGTCTTCATGATGTATGACCCTGACTGTAGGACAATCTGTTAAAAAACAGCACAAGAAAGAATGAAAACTCAAAAATTTCTCAGGTATTCAGAAAGAGATGAGAAGGGGTGAATATGTAGTATGGGGAATATTTTAGTGCTATGAAAATATTCTCTTTTGTAATGTGAATGCTGTAATGGTGGATACAAGACTTAATGCACTTTCAGAACTCTTAGATTTAACAAGTATTGAATCATGATTTCAGAGTGACTTCAATTAATAAAAATCTGCCAGTAATGGTTTACCAATTATAACAAATGTACCACCATAATTGCAAGTTCTTAATAATAGAGGAAGATGTTAGTGGTGAAAGGATTGAAAGCGAGACATACTACTATTTGCTTAATTTATTAATAAATATAAAACTTTTCTAAAATTTAAAATCCCCTTATATACTTTTGATTCCTATTATATATTTGGCAAATGTCAATATTTTGTGGTAACGTATACTGCTAAGCTTTGCATTGAGTAGGTTTTAATCATGCCATAATATTTCCTTCTAAAGTCCTTGAAATTTAATTCTAATTATCTTATTCTTTTAGTGTGTTATAGATTGTTGTAGGCTTTTTTTAACTTTCACATATACATCTTTAATCTATCAATGAAGCTGTATTGTTTTTACAGTATTGCTTTTACAAAACTGATCTCTCCCAACCTCTATCTACTGAAGTGACCACTCTGTATTAATGGATTCAAGAAGTAATAAGCCAAAATTTAAACAAGCTAAAAAGCTCACACAGATGGAGGGCTTGATAGAAGTTTGTTTTATGTTGACTGCTTAAATATGTATTTACAATGTTTCTTTAAATAGCAAACTAATAATAATCCCTGCAGATTTTCCTCTAATTTCCCAAACCCACATACTGGTTTTATAAAAAAAAAATGAGACAAAGTAAAATTGAAATAGACTTGTAGTCTTTAGTAATAAATAATTTTATCTCAAGCAAGCAAACAACAGACAGATAGGTCAATAAAGAAGAAACAAACAAAAGACCATACAAATCAACATCTTCAGTTGTCTCGTAAAACATTAAGTGAAAGAAGCTAATCTCAAGAGACATTGTATACCATATTTTTCGGACCATAAGATGCACCTGACCATATTACATAGCCAGTTTTTAGAGCCGTGAAACAAGAAAAAATATTCTGAACCAAATGATACAAGTATACTATACTATAATGTTCTGGGGCCCTTCAGACCATACGATGCACCCTCATTTCCCTCCCACTTTTGGGGGGGGGGAAATGAGTCTTATGGTCTGAAAATTATGGTAAGTACTACATTAAAGAAGACTAGAGATTGTAATCTAGGAGGAGACTGGCAATAAATGTGCAGAACAAGAGAATTTGTGGGGTTGTACATTGCTAATTATCTAATTTGTGAATGTGGTTAAATCATGCCAGCAGTTTGTAAAAATTCATACAACTATAAAACTTTTAAAGGTGAATCTTTCTGTAAATGTAGTATAAAACTATTACATAAAATATCCAAGTATATATCCATAACAATATCAATTAGTAACATGCTTTGGAAATTCTGATAATTGGAGACTTGTATCTGAGAACAATGTGTTAGAAGGAAAGTTATAGTCATTTTTCAAATACTGATGTATTCAGAAACCAGGAAATGAGGTTAAATTCTATGAATGTACAAAGTTATTAACTTACATTGAAATAATTTAGCAAAAGCAAATAAAACTACCATCATTAAGGTATGAAAATATAATAAACATCCTAAAAATAGCCTGCGGATGCAAGTGTATGTATGTGGCCAATTGAGCATATTAAGAATAGATAATTGTCTAAATAGTTTTGAAAAAAAATATGTGAAGAACTTCAGCATTACACGAAGAATGAAAAACAGCACAACAACACCAAAGTAGTTTTTTAGAAGCAGCCAGTTTTATATGCTTTCTTAACACATTAGTAGATGAATTAATTATTAGTTTGGTTTGCCCTGTAGAATATTAAACCCTTCCAAAAAGTTACAGAACAGTGAAATGTGCAGGCCCAAACTGGTTACATCTTAATCTTTTTTTTTTTTTGGGGGGGGGGCAATCACTGCTCTCCAGTGGTGGGAGTAGGAGGCCCAGCCCCAGTGCTGGAATTGAACCTCCGTCCCAGTGGGCCGCAGTCCCGCGCACAACCACTACGCCACCGGGGCTCAGCCCACATCTTAATCTTTTAACAGAGCAACCTTTGTAAGTAGCAGCATACTTTATAAGAACTTCCACTGCCGCTTGACAATCTCAGAACTGTAGAGGTGAGGAAGATAACCTGGAGAGAAATTCCAAGATAATTGTAGTCAAATATTACCCATGACATTGCAGGTAGAGATGCAGTACAGAGACTCTCACAATGTGAACAATATCATAATGGTAGCATTTCATGTCTGGGTTATTGAAATCTACAGCTAAATTCACTTTTTGGGGGGTTATTTACATTTTGACTATGTAATGTAAAAAATATAGTTATATCTACTTTGATTCCTCAGCTCATTCATCTGTATGCCATCTTACTAGGAAAGTACTTGTAAGAGGTGTTTTCTTTCTCACTATTCCATTACTTAAAATTTTGCAACCCATTTTAAAAATTGAAAATCGAAAATAGCATTTGTTTGATGGGGAGGTGCAGGCATAATAAGGAGACAAGGCTCAGTCTGAAATGAAAAGTAGAGAAAGACTTTATTGGGGAAAATAACTCCTGGGCAGATTTGGTAGCCCAGTAAGTTACACTAGAGAGACTGTACTCAGTATTGGGGCAGTGGAGTATGTACATGACTTGAACTACACTCTTATGGGCTGATGAAATGAAAGGGAAGTTTCTTGTGCTGCATTTGCAAGTTTCAGGTCTGGAGATGATCTGTTAACAAATCATCTATTTTCTTTAAATTTGCTTCCTGGAATTTTAGGGGTGGTGGTGGAAGGGTAGTTCCATGTCCTACCCAGGATGAAACTGTTCCCTACCCAGGAAGATAAGCTCTGTGATATGCCAAAAGCAGGGTCACACAGTTCAGAAGTGTGCTTGTTTCCTTCTTGTGAGACTACTGCGAAAGGGTGCAAGGGGCTGCCTGGACTGTGTGATTTGGGATATGAAGCAGAAACCCTTATCTGACTGTATGGAAGTAGGGAGGCCATACCAGAGGATGATTGAAGTTAGCAGGTGGTCTGTAACCTTATCTGCTGTCTCTCATTTTGTAGGGAAGGTTTCAACCAACCTGTAAAAGTGTCTAACAATGTGAGAAAGAATCCAAAGCTGTTGTGTTTAGACTAAAGTGACCAGATTCTAAGCAGGACACCATTGACCTGGGGGGAGGGGAACGTTCTTGATTAAAATTTTGGTCTATATGGAGCAACAAAAATTTTCATAGAATGCAAAAATAGTGTTGATATATATATATATTTATATTAATTTTAAAATACCACAGGATATTGTTAAATTGTTAAAAAGCAGGCTATCTGGTCAGTTTATCCAGAATAAAATTGATCTGCCAATTTTGGCTGGGCAGGTGGCCACATCATTGGTGTATGGTGACTTTGCATTTAAGGGCTTCTTGGGTAATTATAGCTTTACATATGCAGCAAGATGAACTAATATTTTGAATAAACTAGGTTAGTTTGGGGTGCTAAAATACCAGCTGTAAGAACTGGGACAAAGCTTATTTGTCCTCTTATTTGTAAAGAGGAATGTATTTGGTGAATGGGATTCTAGGCTTGTTGCATGGGTAATGCTATTTGGTTGTGGAGAAGTATCCAAAATTCTGGGGTATTTAAGAGGGCCACACCTTGGGGATGGTGAAATAGAGAATTGAGGCTGGGTTAGCAAAGCTAGCAGTGAGGTTTCTGGCAATAGTGTCTGCCTTATTGTTGCCCTGTGTGACAAAAGAGTTATCAGTTTGATGTCCTCTGCAATGGATGTCATCTACTTTTGTTGGTACCTGAAGGGCCTGTAAAAGCTTGACTATTAATTTACCATTTACAATGGGAAATCCCTGGGTGGTAAGAAATCCCTGCTCCTTCCAAATGGTGGCATGACAGTCAGCTATAAGGAACGCATATTTAGAATCAGAAACTATATTAGCCACTTTCTCATTAGTCAAATGAAGACCTCCAGGGAGAGCAATAAGTTCTGCTTCTGTGACGTGGTCTCAGCTGGAAGGTGTTCAGCTTCTCAGACTTGATCAAGCAAGACAATAGCATAGGTGACTTGTTGTTGTTCCTGGGTGTCTACAACAGAGCAACAGAGTTAGGATATGGGTGATCAGCAAGTTTGGGTCCATGTAGTGTCAGTTCCTCAACTGCCTAGGGCCAGAAGTGACCTCTAGGCTCTGGTGAGTCTAAGAGTTGAGGCAAGAAAGTTGCCGGGTGTAAAGAGGGAGACTGGTGCAGGCTTATGTGAGGGTTTTTGATAAACATGAGTTGGATTTCTTGCAAGCAACTTGAAGACAACAGATACAAAATCCCATGTGAGAGGAGGTCTTGCAGTCTGTGGGTGGATAACATCTCTATGGGCTCTCCCAGTGTCAGCTTTAAAACTTCTTTGGTAAGGATGGAAGATGCTGCCAGGTACCAGAGGCATGGTGGCCAACTTCTGACTGTCATGTCTACTTGCTTGGACAAATGACCTCTGGGAGATAAAGCTGATTCCAGGGTTTGAGTTAGGACACCAAGTGCTACATCATGCTTTCCATCTGTATAAAATAAGAAAAGATTGGGTGGGGTTTGGTAAATCCAAGTGTGGGAGCAGAGGAGAACATGTTGGAGTTTGTTAAAGGAAGCCTTAACTAGCTGGGGAGAGTCAAGGGGGTCAACATGGGTGCCTTTTGCCACTTCGTAAAGAGGTTTAGCTAGCAAGGAGAAGTTGGGGATCCAGTCATCTATAAAATCACACATAAAGACTTAAAAGGAAAGTATTCGGTCTGCGGATTTCACATCTTGGAGCTCCCTCACTGACCAGCTGTAAGTCAATGGATGGTGGGAGTGAGTTACAGGCACAAGTAAGTAGCAGTTGCATGTGAGAGCTGTGCTTTAGCTTGTGAAATGCAATAGACTTTGGAAACTGGGAGTTTGAAAATTGGGTTGAATGCTCCAAAGCCTTCAGATCAGCTGCACAGAAGGAGGTCATCTACATACTTCAGCAAAATGAACTATGAGAGAGGACAGTGTAGGAGGTCAGTGATTAGCACTTGGATGAATAAACCTGGCGATTCTAGGTAACTATGGAACAAGACACACCAGGAATATTTGGAGATGATTCTAGTGTCAGGGTCCTGCCAAGTGAAGGTATACAGAAACTGGCAGGAGCTCCAGCAGCATAATAAAGAAAGGGTCTTTACGTCAACTATGGTAAAATGGGCAGTGTCAGGAGGAATATGGGACAGAAGGTGTAAGGGTTCAGAAGTATAAGGTGGAAGGGCATTGCAGACTCATTATTAAGACTCAGATGCTGTACTAAACAATAGGACCAATCTGCCTCTTTTGGGGGTAAGACATGGGTGTTGCAAAGAGAGTATACAAGTTGGTTAGATAGGAGTCTTTGAATCATGAGTTTCAAGCTTTTGTGGTGAGTGTGGAAGATGGGAAAGTGGGGACGAGATGAGAAAGTGGAAGGGTCTTTAAGGTAAAGTGACCGGATTTTAAGTGGGGCACCATTGATCGGGGGCCTTTGGGGGGTGTCTTGATTAAAAATTTGGTCTATATGGAGCAACAAAAATTTTCATGGAATGCAAAGATAGTATTGTAATATATTTATTTTAATTTTAAAATGCCGTGGGACGTTGTTAAATTGCTAAAAAGTGAGACATCTGGTCACTTTACTTTAAGGCAAATGAAAGCAGTTTGGTGATGTTTCTCGACAACCTGTTCCACACTTCAGGGTTTGCATAATGTGGCAGCACAGTGGAGGAGGGCACTAGTTGAGATTCAATGGTGGAAAGCATTAGCAAAAAAGGTATGGGGGGAGGAGAAGGGGGTAGGAAGTCTGCACTGGAGACTAAGTGCCAACTCGGAAAGGAGGTCCCTACTCAGTAACAATGCACGGCATGAAGGTATTAAAATTGAGTAAGAAAATGGAGTAAAATTATTAAAATGGAGTAAGAAAAAAGGAAAACTCCCTATATCTAGAAATAAAGGAGGACTTATTAATGGATTTGAGGATTTCTCATCTACACTCACAGCCATCATCGGGGAGAAGTAGGGGCCGAGAAGGAAGGAAAAACTGAGAAGGCAGGACACTTTCTACCAAAAAGGAGACTGATTTGCTTGCTCTACCTTGATTGCCACTTGAGGCACAGTGAGGGTCACTGGTTTCGTGGCGTTTGGGCGTCCTCGGTCACTGTTGGTGGGCAAGCCCAGCAGTGCCAACTGCGGGTCAGAAGTTGGAGGCACATTACCACCTTGGCAAGGCACCATAGGGTAGTTGCTTATCTAATGACCTTGCTGACCTTACACCGGAGCCAGGCTTACGGGACGGTCGAGATTTGGGCACTGTTTAGCCCAGTGCCCTTCTTAGCTACACTTAAAGCACTGTCCAGGTGGTTGATGGTTAGCGGTGTGCCTGGAGATGCTGTTTCCTGGTGTCTTCTGACCCTTTCCTCCAACTGGCCTCAGAGCGACAACTAAAGCCTGGGCCTGCCAGCGGGTGTGGGACTCGTGAGCTATCTCAGTCTGTTCCTCATGGGCATTCAAAACCTTGACTGCCATGTTTACCATATCACAGAGGGGAATCTGAGGACCATCCTGGGCTTTCTTAATTTCCTTTTGACATCAATAGCTGACTGCGTAATAAATGGGTGGCTACAACAGTAACTCCTGCTGGAGAGGTAGGGTCCAACCTAACAAATTGGGCCTCAGTTAAGTGTGAAAGAAAAGCCACACAGTTTTCATGAGGTCGCTGGGTAATTTCGCATAGCTTGTCAAAATTAACTGCTTTATGAGCGATGGCTTGAAAGTTAGCCAGCAAACCTCTTATCATGCGGTCTCAGCTAACCATGCCTTCTAGTCCAGTGTGGGTATCTGTTTGATAACTCCAGGACAGGTCCTCCCTAGAAACTGTCTGAGGGCCTACAGGCCAGGTGGCATCTCTGAGGTGAACTTGGTCTTGCTGTTACTGAGTAGCTGTGAAAACCCTCTCTGTGTTTTCAGGGGTAAGGTTAGACATGAGCACTAGATAGAGATCATGCCAACTTAGGTAAGCCTGGGTGAGGTATCAGGGCTCTTTAATATACGTAGTGGAGTCATGAGAAAAGGTTCCTAAGCATTTTTCTACTTGAGAAAGATCTGTGAGAGACAGTGGTGCATGCACTCGATTAGGACCTTCTGCCCTAGCTATTTCATGGAGTGGGCGGACATAATGTGACCTGGTATGAGAAGCTATTGGGGAGGGGAGAGGGTCAGGAGAAAGAGGCAGAGGTCAGAGTTGCTGTGAAGCCTGGCGAGGAGCCTGAGTTGGCTCTGGGTCTGCACAGGATGAGAGGACATTGGGTAGGTGGGAGGATCAATATTTCTAGTGAGTCAGGAATGGCGGTAGGAGGTAACAGGAAGTTGGAAGAAGTCACTGCAGGTGACTCAGCAAGGAGCACTGTGGCAGGATGATAGGAGATACTCAATAAAGGAAGAGAGCTGAAGAAAAAAAAATGGAGGTACAGAGTCTCAGACCATTTAGGGGTTTGGTAACAAAAGTTTTTGAAGTTGAGGAGGATATTGAGATCAAAAGCACCCTTTTCTGGAATGTGTGACTAATTGTTTATTTGGGATTGTGGCCACACTGGGTTACAGAAAAAGAGAAGACACTTGGGGTGAATGTCTGGAAGGCCCAAGTCAGTAAGATTGACCAAAAGGCACCCCATGGCATCCCTGGGAGGCTTAGAGAGTGAGCTCCCCATGACATCTTACACGGCAGGTGGTACAGGCAGAGGAGAAAGATATCTCTTAGTCCTCGTCTACACCTGTCAGTTAGGAGGTGGCTCAGTAACCCTGAGAGGCATCCCCCTCAGAGTTAGGGGCCCAGTGGAAGAGTCCTGGACTTCTCTGAAACAAGACGGGGGGGGGGTCCCCTGTTGACAAGTCATCTATTTTTTTTTAAACTCATTTCCTGGAATGTTAGAGGGGGTAAGTATTGTGTCCTGCTCAGGCACAGCCTGAGCCCTACCTGGTGAGATAAGCTGTGTGAGATACCAGAAGCAGAAGTCACACATTTGAGCAGTGTGTTTATTTCCTTCTTGTGAGACTGGTGCAAAGGCATGCAAGGGGCTGCCTGGTCCAGGGGTCTGGCTGACCGGATGCCAGTCCAGATCATTTGTTTATATAATTTAACAAATAGGTAATTAACTCAAATTTCTGATTTGGAAATGAAGAAAAGTTTTAGATAAAAGCAACAGAAGCACAATGAAACTTATAGAGGTATAGATGATGGTTTTGTAACATCTGTTTTAACACCCAAGTCAACAGTTGAGGAAAAATCAAAACTTTGATATAGATCTTTACCAGGTAAAAGCCACTTCATACTTTTAAAAAAGGATGTATTTTGCTGATGTCTCCATATAGAAGCTTTTTTCTCTTTATTTCTAAGACTATATATGATGCGATTCAAGAAGAGGTGGTGGTGGTGGTGGAAAATTTGTATGCCATAGCAATCACTAAATATTGAATGGATGAAGTTTTGTCAATTGGTCCCAAGGCAGTAAAGAGCCAGGTGGAAGGAAAAGAGCACACTAAGAATGAGCTGTGGGGAGTAAGTAGAAAAGGCTTCTGCTCTACTTTCTGCTAAAGGATCCTGAGTACTGTTGAGAAAAAAAAACTTATAAAGTGACCAGATTTTAAGTAGGACACCATTCACTGGGGGATGGGGGTGTTCTTGATTAAAAATGTGATTATGGAGCAACAAAAATTTTCATAGAATGCAAAAATAGTATTGCAATGTATTTATTTTAATTTCAAAACACCGCGGGACATTATTAAATTGTTAAAAAGTGGGATGTCTGATCACTTTATCATAAGAACAAAGCATCCAATGACCAAGCATGACCAAATAGCCAGAGACACAAACTCAACAATGAATATCGTACAGGAAACCAGCACATGATGGGTGTCACAAAACAAATGGTGAATTCTGTTGGTGTGGCAGTCATGTGCTTATGTTAATTTTATGATTGAAATGTAGGGGTGGAGTCTGGCCTGTTAATATGGAGCTAGCCATTGAGTAGCCGATGAGGCCTCTGTGTGGACATGGCTTTCTCCTGAGACTCCTGGGAAATCTCGCGATATTTCCCTCGTGAAGATGAGAAACTATCTTCTCCAGTTGCTGAGAGTTAGTTTCAGAGACGATTAATCACGGAAAAGACAAGATGCAGCCTCCGAGAAGTTGGGGGAGCCAGCGGAGAGACCACATGGCTTTGCCCTGATGAAGACAGACCTCTGAAGCTGGAGTGGCATGCTGTTGATGGACCCTGAGCCCTGGAGGCGAGGTACCCTGCCAGCAACAGGATTCTGCACCCACTGACCTGTGACTTCGGGGGTCAGAAGAAGACTTCATAGACTGATTTCAGGCATATGGGTTAATACCAGACTTATGCCTTTGAACTGGACTGGGCTGGGATGCTTTCTCCATGTCCCATTCCTTTTGTATATAAACCTTTTCCTTATACCTATATGCATGTCTCTGAAATTTGTTCCTCTAGTCTACTCAGATTAACACAGTTGGTTATTGAAATGAGCTCCCAAAACATGTGGATGTAGACAAGTGAACCAGGCTATAGCTGAGTTCTGGTGGCATTTTCCTGAAGTCATCCTGGCTCCATTAATGTAGGGATTGGCAAATAGCCACCTATCAGTCATAAGGAAAGACACTGAGAAAAACTAACTCAGCAGATGCAAACGCAAAGTAAAACTAGACTCGAGCCACAGAACCCAGAAAAGAGATAGAGTTGTTGTGTGTCAGGGACCTATGGATGGATTTAGGCATGGTGACTGAGATATAGCACACATCCCAAAATGAGAGGTTCTAAATTAATTGTCCTTTTAATAACTTCTGTACTAATGAAGCAAATGGTTTCATGGTAAATAGTTTTTGTGACATGATCAGATTCTAAATGGCCTTCACTTAAATCTTTGAGACCAAAATGATTTCATTTTAAAAAATCATTTTGGGGGGACTCATGCATCTCTTATCATAGTCCATCATTTAATCCATTTTGTCAAAAATATTTCTACATCTGGTGCCATCTTCATTTTCAAAGCATTTTGCTTTTTACTTTAGGCCTTCGTATCAGCTATGCATTTCATCCCACCCCGCTATGCTTTCTCTTTCTATTATGAACTCTTGCTAATTTATAACATTATTTTTTTCTTGTCTTGCATTGACTGATATCTCCTTTCACTCATTTTTCTGTTGTCTGTCCCTCTCAAAGGGTTTATATGTACATCATTGGAATCAGCTTGAAGTTAAACATATGGCCATCTAGCAAAGAAGCCCACATAGATGAAACACACTAGCCTTTGTGATCATGAGGTGTCAACAGAATCAGGTATCAGGCATCAAAGATCCAAAACAAACAATCACATTGATGTGAAATAGTGGGGTTGGAGTGGAGACCCCTGGTCCATCTGTAGACATTGCTGTTCACTAATATTATCAGGTGAATGGTACATCTCCTCACAAACGGGTCACAAGGAAGTGAAAAGTCAGTCAGGATGCAGAATAGCATTGATGAAACACATAATATCCCTCTAGTCCTTTAGTGCTCCCAGTCACCCATCACTGTCATCACCTTACTTCTACCTTCCAAATCTGGCTAGACCAGAGCATGTACACTGTACAGATAAGAGTTCTTGACACATAGAATCTAAGACCAACAGCCCCCTCAGGAATAATAATAGAAGTAGTGATACCGTGAGGTAAGGTGGAATATGAGGGGGAGGAAAGGGGAACAGATCACAATGATCAATGTAAAACTTTCCACTCCCCGGGTAATGAGAACAGAAATGTCCATGAAGAGAGACAGTGGATGGTGTAAGATATGACAATAATATAAATTTATAATTTATCACAGTTTCCTGTGCTTGGTAGAGTCGGGGAGAAAAGAGAAAAAGAGGAGCTGAAACCAAGGGCTCAAGCGAAAAAGAAAGTATATTTTTAAATGATGATGGAAAAATTTGTGCAAATGCGCTTGATGTAATTGATATAAGAGATATAAGAGCTACAATAAAATGAATTATTTTTTAAAAGAATAATTTATCCTCTTACATGAACACAGTATATATCTATCTAAAATTTATTTTTTCTTTGTTTTACTTTTGTAATGTTTTGAGAACATGCATCAGAATCATTATTATAAAGGAGATATTAAAGAAGCACACACCAAAAAATGAGGCAAAGTACTTTAATCTTATTTTCTTGGCAGAGAAAGTTTAATCCACTGCTAAAAATAATACTAATCCAATAGTTGTAATAATTTTCAATGTGCATATGAAATCTATACAAGGCATAAGGAAGACCAAATAAGAAGTATTGTATTTTAGCTGTGGTGTTGGCAAAGAATATTGAATATAATGTAGCTTTCCAGAAGAAAAATGCAAGGAAGATCTTAAAACTGATGGGTTGACAGATTGACTGCAACAATAGGCAAAAATATGGTAATAATTATGAACATGGAATAGGATTTGGTGGTGTTCAATTCTGATACATGTGTGTGTGTGTGTGTGTGTGTGTGTGTGTGTGTGTGTATGGTTGTTAAGGGCAGATCTGTTTGCTCTTTAACAGTTCACAGCACTGTCAACATTCTTCTCCACCACCACAACTGAAATGCATCAATTCTTCTATGATCTTCCTTGAACTGCTAAAAGACAAATTGATATGCATGGAAGAAGTAATGCGAATGTCGCTTCAAGGCAAGGATGGCAAGAGTTCATTTGACATACTTTGGACATATTTCTAGGAGAGATCAATCCCAGGAGAAAGTCATCATGTTTGCTAACATTGATGGGCAGCAAAAAGAAGAAGGCCCTCAATGCACTGACAGAGTGGCTGCATCACTGCAACCAGGTATAGGAATGACTGCTGGGATGGCACAGGGCTGTACTGTGTTTCATTCCATTGTACACAGGGCCGCTATGTGCTGGAGCTCATTTGATGGCACCAAACAATAACAGCATGAGTGAGAAACCCTTTGACCTCACATAGCAACATGATTTTCAATAAAATGATTTATAATTTTAATTTATATTTTGATACCTATGGAAAGGTTAGGAAGGTATAATTAACTTCTCTGAAAGACAGAATGCTTCCCTTTCCTCTAAGAAAAAATATTATGAGTCTTATCATATGACCAGATTTTAGATGTTATTGTGCACATTTTAGTATTACCAAGAATATAAGATTGGCAGCTTTGTGGTTTAAAAAATCAAATCTTGAACTGCTAATAAACAAACAAACCAACAAAATATTTTCCAGTTTGGGCCCATCCAGTAACTACACAGAATAAAAATCTAGCATTCTGCTTCAATAATATTGACAGACATGAGAATTTTACAGATATGAAAACATTCTGAGGCTGTTCTACATTTTCACAAGGGATTTGAGTCAATGTTGACTCTACGGAACCTGTGAACTGTAAGAAATGCTAGATCGCATGTCTGCTTGTACCATGACTTCATACAAACCTAATACCGAATACAGTTTATCAAAATTCTGTAGAATTCTTGGCCATCAAGTGACTTCTGTGTCAATGACCATAGAGAGGGAGTGCGAGGCTGTGAAAGGTGTAAAAACAAATTCACAAAGTTTTTTTTTCCTTTTATGGAGTGATTGACACAGACCTCTTGGTTATCAGTCTAGCAGGTAAATATTCAGCAACTAATGCTCTCTTGAAGAGTGAATAAATGACAATATACATTTAGACAAAGATAAAATAATGTAGTAGTGAAGACATAGGGCTCAAGAAATGTGTATTTTTTGCAAGGAAACAAAATCAAGTGTGTGCCAATATCTCACTGTTAACCCATAAATACAAGGTATTTTAGTTGCAGTCCAATTCAGGTCCCCAAAATTAGTAAACGGATAGTATATTACCTTTGAAACATTTCTATCTCTTAAACCAAAGTAGAAATGTGTTGAAATAATGATACTTACCTGAAAGAAGTGTGTGTTCCTCTCAAAACTTGCCTTATGGCCTCCCTTATCTGCTTGTTTCTGAGACTGTAGATGACAGGATTCAAGAAAGGAGGAATTACAGTATAGAACACAGACACGACCATGTCCTGGAGTAGAGGGGAGTTGGAGGTTGGCTTCAGATACAAAGCAGCCCCAGACCCGAGGAAAACTATGACTACGAGGATGTGTGGGATACAGGTGGAAAAGGCCTTTCTTCGTTCTCTTTTGGTTGGAAACTTTAGCACAGTAGAAAATATGAGAATATAAGACATGGTCATGAAGGAAAAGCAGCCACCACCTACTATCATAGTAGAGGCAAAAATGATAATTTCATTGGTTAAGGTGTCAGAGCAGGAGAGCTTCAGTAGAGAGGGGATATCACAGAAAAACTGATGAACCACATTAGAATGACAGAAGGACAGATGGAATGTGTTCCCGGTGTGCACACCTGCATAGACCAGACCACTGAGCACAGAGGCCAGAGTCATTTGGACGCAGACATGAGGGGTCATGATCACGTGGTAGTGGAGGGGCTGGCAGATGGCCACATAGCGGTCACGGGCCATGATGGTGAGGAGCAGAAGTTCTGCAAAACCACATAAGATTAAGAGGAAAAGCTGAGCGGCACATCCGACCAAGGAAATTACTTTGTAGTTTAACAGGAAGATGACACATGCTTTGGGTACAGTCACAGAAATGTAACATATGTCCCAGGCAGACAGATTCAGGATAAAGAAGTACATGGGAGTATGAAGCCTCTTGTCAACAATGATTACTGTGACAATGAGAAGATTTCCTGTGAGCGCAGCCAAGTACATTATTAAAAATAACATTGTGTGCAAGACTCTGAACTCCCAAACATCAGAAAATCCTGTAAGTAGAAATTCAGTCACTAAAGTAGAGTTAGACATTATAGTATAATTTCTTTAGGAATTGATGAGACACATGTAAAAATACCTTTAAAAAAAGAGGAAGCATCAGAGGAGAAAAGAAATATAGTAAGTACATATATTGATCCCCATTTATCCATTATATTTCCCATATCTTGAATTTCATAGTATAAAATGCCATATACTAACTCATGTTCCTTTAGTATTTCTCCTGATGTAAATTATTTGAGTGGCATCAAAATAAGTTGGGTTCAGTCTGGTTTTCATTTTCATAACTGATGATTATATATTATTGTGAGTCAAAGGTCAAAATTTTGTCCAGCAGATTTATTGCTTTAATATTGATAATTTCTATGCAAATATTTTATTATTTGAACACATTTTGTGTATAATTTGTTGGTGACCAAAATATAATCCATATAAAGATAGTAGGCTATAGCTTAAATATAATGACTCCATTTTTTTGTTTGTTTTTTGTCTGTTTTTCTTGGAGGGAGGTATCACTACCCTCTGGTGGTCAGGGCAGCTACCCAGCCTTTCTCCTGGAGAACTACTGCTGGATTTGAATCACCAAGCCAATGAGCTGCAGTCCTACACTCAACCACTATCCCACCGGGGCTCAGCCCGACTCAATTTTTTAGGAGTAGTTTTAGGAAGAATACTGAGGAAGAATACTATTTTATCTCCATTTACACCACTAAATTTTAAAATTTCATTTGGAAAGTTCTCTGAGGAATTATTCCCTCTCTCTCGTAGTCATTTTCTTTTATCAATATACATTTGTTCACCTTGACAGCTAAGAACTTGTGGTTTTATTTAGATATCTGATTGTCTCTGTCTGCCCTTTTGTAAAATATGTTATTGCATTATAAAGGGCATTTTTAATTGTTATTTAGACTAGATATCATAAATAACCAATTGCACCAGGACCTATTTATTTAGGCTACTATATAGTTTAAATTATTTACATATTCTAAAATATAAATCCCATTGTTATTATGCAATTTAGAAAATTATATACACAAGTTTAAATTAAATAACTATACTGTGAAAAAGCAAGTGAGTCTATTAATCTACGAAGATATATGTGTAAGTTAGATAGGTTTGTCTGCTCAGAGGACAGGTTGTATTACATGATGCTTTTTCTCTACCAGAACTTTGGATTAAAACAGTTTTGCTGTTTCCCCTGGACAATTTATGTTCCCGAGTGAGTTTAATCTGTTTTTCATCCATTGTAGCTAAGGACTGCAGGAGACACAAAAGCCTGTTTAGAGTCCACTTTTATGTCATAGTGTCCATTCATGGAAGATCATTCCAGTGATTTCCTACCAATTGCTTACTTAAAACACATTCTTTTGGGGATGTAATTGAAAAGGAGCTGTATTTATGTTTTTATTTTAATTCCAGTTTTACAATTTAATTTTATAACTATAAGCATGTTTTTACCTTAAATATGTATTGCACTGTTTTAGAGCTTAAATATGTTTATAAATAATCACTTCACCTGAAAATGTGACTGATATATTTTGATTAAATGCTTTCTCAGTTCACATATTCATGTAATGCATCGTAATTCTTCTCCCCTAGTTCTATAAATTGCAACTAATACATATTTTTAATCTTTATTGAAAAGTAAGAAAGTGAATATTATTTGTAGCAATTGGTATTTGTTTCATCATAGTTAAAACTGACTAAGATGAATCGATTTAATACTCTATTTTGTTTACCAAAAAGAGCACAGCCATTGATTTTATTTCAACCTAGAGCGAGCCTATTGCTCAGTGAAGAAGTGCTCCTTTCAGTTTGGGGCTATTCACCTTTAAGGGAGCAGAGGGCATCATCTTTCTCCCCTGAAGCATCTGTTGGTTTTGAGTTTTGCTTTTTGTGCCTAACATCCCAGTGGGTAGCACATATAACCACCAGCATTCCCTGTATTTTTTATGGAACATTCATTTTACTCCTAAAACCTGAACATTTATGAAAGCATAAATGAGATCCCTTTAAATATTTCATTAAATTGCTTTGGACCTTACTGTTGTTTTATAAAATCATCCAGTTTGAGAATCTATTGGTAGCAATGTACAATCAATTTGATTGAATATGACAACTGAATAATCAAAGGTAGCTCATTTATTTCAATTATTTTTTTCTTGGTGGTTGAGACTTACACTACTATATCATAGAAATGCAACAGACTTTAATATTTTGAACATATAGTGAAAAGCTTTCATAAGCACCAATAATGTTTAGGCTTCCAGCATGTATTTCATGACTCCCTTGTTGAGTTGAATTTCATGACCCGCAAGGAAAAATATGTTTTGTATACTGAATGCAATCTATTTACTATGTGGTCACAGAAATATTTGAAATCCTTAGTACCTTTATCTCTCTCTCTCTATTTTAATTATGATGTCAATATTTATAAAATGTAGCAAATAGTGGAAAAACTCAAAGTAGTTGCTATGCTGAAGAAAAAAGTCAATGAAAATTGCAAGTGACTGACAAAAGAATTGATCGTGAGTTTCTTTTTGTCCTCAACATTTATTCCACTTTATAGCTATAAACTAAAAAAAAAGTTCGTAAGTTCACTGCCACAGTGTCAATGCCCACTCTTTGCGACCCTTCAGAGCAGTGGGGAACTGTTCCTGTGGATTTCTGAGACTCTAACTCGGTATGGGAGGTGAAAGCGCCACCTTTCTCTAACCAAGAGTGTGGTGGTTTAGAACTGTTGACCTTTTGTATCACAAGGCACTAAGAAGCGGTATCCATTCCTGCTGTTAAGTACCTTCGGGTTGCCTGTGCTCCATAGAGACCCAAAGCACAACAGAAAGAAATGCTGCCTGGTCCTGCGCCTTCCTCGCATCCTAGATTCTGCTCATTGTCACAGCTGCAGTGAACCAACCACGTCCCCACCGATTTGACTAAACTCAAATAAGGAAACAACAAGCCAATATAAAGCACTCTCTTTATTTAGTGCAGCTATTTGTTTTTCAAATGCACACGACAATATAAAATATCCTGAAACGGGGTGAGAAGAGTTTGGAAACGTATTTCTTTGGCTGAATATTTGCATGTGGATGGGGTAGATCAGGCTTTGGGGAATTTTCATTGGACATTAGAGAATTCCATGATTCTCTGATTCCTCAAAATGTAAAATCAAAGTGCTTTTTGATTTTTATAAAAAATTGACAGGATACCTTTCAAAGCCCCCAAATTATAATATACATATTTGCAATGGCAAAATGTGTATACATCCCATAATATGCACTCAGAAAATGCTAAAATTATAGTTTAAGTATAAAGATCTCTATGTATACAATTTTCTTTTATGCCATATAATTAGTCTCTCTGTAAAAAGAAAGCATAAAATTGAATGCTTAGCAAATAAAAATGTTTTTAAATCCTTAGTTAAATATTAATAAAAGCAATTTTTTGATAAAATAAGTAAAATATAAATTTACAGCTAATGTAAAATGCATACCAATATAAATTTTAATATGAATATTAATTTTAAATTAATATAATTTAAAATTATATTTTAAATGTAAATTTAAGCAATCAGACTAAAATCCAAAGTTGTCAGCTGTACACAGATTATTTCTCCACCTGACAGGCTTTAGCATCACCATGGTTCCTACCTGCTTTCTGATCCCAAGGAGTTTTTCAGAACAAATATTAATTCTACTATAATATGGGATTGAGTGTGTGAATAGAATAAGTAACAGTTCATATGTGTGTGCATTTTCCCTATCTATATTTTCAATTTAATTTAATTTACAGTGTTTCTGTATAAATCAATGAACAGTTCAAGAAGTAAGCGAAATCAGCTATTCAATTTGTGACAAAAACTTGAGACAAAACATTAATTTAATAATTACAAGTACTCACAGGATGTAATATTATATGTTGGAAAGATAACCCAGGATTTCTGGTAAGGCTGCAATGTTTGACGTGAAGACGAAGATGAGTAGGCATATTTCTCAAAATGACTGAGTCTCTTAAAGGAATCATTCTGTTTTATAACAAGTACCTCTGTTTTCAGATATATCAAAGACACAAGGAGGCTGCTGGCACTAGAGACTCTCCTGGGAGTACATCCCTTGGCATTCAAAAGTAGCCAGTTGCCAGGGAGGACTGCCAAGAAGATAATTGGCTCTACATGGGCAGTAAACAGGATCCTGAGTATGAATCCAATGTTCATATATCAAAACATAGTAGTATGTTTGACCTTTTTAGACGAATGCTGAAGATTGAGATGATTTAAACACACACAAAATATCATTTTTTCTAATATTTCCTTTATTCCCTGAGTGAATTTTTTTTGTGGATTGTATGGACATGATCGAAGAAGGAAAACTCAGGGGACTTATTGTTGATAGGAGCACACAATTGTTCTTGTTTGCCTTAGGTCCTTTGTGACCTTAGACACAACAGAAACACTGTCTAGTCTTCCACCGCCCTCTCCAAAGTTCTTATGTTTTCACCCATTGTTGCAGCCTCAGTATCAACACAAGTCCTTGATGAATTTCATCTTGTTAGCTTCCCCTCTACTATAGCTAATCTGATATCACTAGAGACTGGTCTATCAGGAAGATATGTCCAGAGTATGTAAGACGGAGTCTTTTCATTCCTGCCTCTATGGAACACTCTGACACTATTCCTTTCAATATTGATTGGTTTGCCCTTTTAAAAATCCACTGAACTTTCAATATTATTTTCCAACACCACAATTTAAATTTTTATGCATCTTCAGTATATTTTATTTAATGGTCACCTTTCACGTGCATAGGAGACTATGGTAAATACCAAGGCTTCAGTCAGGTGTCCCCTAGTTCTCCCTTGTTTTTAATGTCCTTAAGATGTCTTTTGCAGCAGATTCTGTCAATACCACACATCTTTTGATTTCTTGATTGCTGCTCCCATGATAATTGATTATGGATTGAAGCAAGAAAAAATAATCCTTGGCAACTTTTCTCCATTTATCATTTCATATTATCTATTGGTTCACTTGTGAGACATTTGGTGTTCTTTACATTGAGTTGTTATTCATACTGGGAGAAATTAATTGCAAAAGACAAGTGATGGTGCAAGTACTTGCATCTAAAATACATAACACATTTAAAAATCCCTGCTCAATGCACACAAGCTGCCTTCACATCCTGGAACACTGGGTTTAAGCTTGGTTCCTCTTTCCCTGTGGAGACATAAACAATAGGCTTATCTTGGGTGGGTTAGTACCCCATTCCCTCTCTACACATAGAGCGGGGAACTAGTGGAGGAGTCTGAGTGCCCAACCCCAATCCCACCTATGGGGGCATCTGCCTCTCCCCACAACGGGGTTTGCTTTGGAGGTCAACACTGAAGCTGCAACTTGAGGAGTGTGATATGCCTGACTAGAGCAAATGAGAACAAATGAAGGAGGAGGAAGAGAAAATGGAGTACAACCTGGCCCACCAAGCCTTCAGGACGATATTCCCACTCAGAAAAGCTGATGCACAAAGAGGATCATATAGCCAGCCCCACTATGAAATATGGCTTTCCTTACTGACCCAAGGCTCTTCAGGGTCAGCAGTGGGAGACAGAGTCAGGATTATAACCCATCTGGCCCAACCACACCATGGCAAAACACTAAAGGTGTGCAACAGAGCATGGAGTTCCCGATAGAGTACCAAGGAAATGCATTGGGGCAAGGGTGTAACACCCTATTCAACTCAACCGGGAGACACTCCTGGAGGTCAGAAAACACACTTTGAACTATTTACAGATTCTTATATGGTTATTACTTTATTTTTATTACATATATATGACATGGGGTTTTTCTTGTTATCCTTGTTTTATTTTCTTTGGTTGTTTCATCTTAGGATGCCTTTTTTTGTACATATTGTTATCTCTGCAGGTTTATCTAGATAAGACTGGCTGGATGAATAGCCTGGAGGTAAAAATGACAGGACTCATGGTTCTGGGAGTGGGTGGGGAAGGGGATATTGGACATGGCTACGAGGGGGAAAGGAAGCAGTGTTGACCGACCCAGGGGTAGTGGAAAAACAAGTGATTCAAAATCAGTGACAAGGTGGGTGTGAGAGGTCTGACAGTGATTGATCAAAAGTAATGTAACAGAGAGAAAATACTGAAACCCAAATGTAGGCTGAGCATGCTGTGGAATAAGAGGAAAGTAAAAGGAAATAAAGAACTGGTGGGTAAAGGAAATTTATAGAAGTCTAAATACAGGCACATACATAGTTGAATATATTTATAGATGATGATGGGGAAATAGATCTATGTGCATATACTTGCAGGGTCAATGACAGCAGATGGGCATTCAAGTACTTCCTCAGTGCAAGACCATTTTGGTCTATTAAGTCGGCATTCCATAATGCTCACCTTCCCAACACCATCACTGAAGACAAATGTGCACATAAGCAGGTGTGGTGAAGAAAGCCGGATGGTGCCCGACTATCAAAAGATGTAGCAACTGGCGTCTTAAAGGCTGGAAGGTAAACAAACAGCCATCTAGCTCAGAAGCAACAAAGCCCACATGGAAGAAGCCCACCAGCTTACGGGACCACGAGGTGGCAAAGGGATCAGTTATTAGGCTTCAAGAACTAAAAATCATAACATTGTGTGTTCACTTTCCTGATATAACCACTGATAACAAATGTGTGCATAAGCAAATATGGTGAAATAAGCTGATGGTACTTGGCTATCAAAAAATATAGCATCTGGGATCTTAAAGGCTTGAAAGTAAACAAGTGGCTATCTAGCTCAGAAGCAACAAAGTCCACATGCAAGAAGCCTGTGTCACCATGAGGTGTCGAAGGGATCTGATATCAGGCATCAAAAATTATATCATTATAAAATTATATCATTATAAATGAGGGGAAGTACAGATTGGGGACCTAAAGCCCATCAATAGGTGAAGAAATATCCCCTTACAGAGGCATTGCAGGGAGGAAGTGAGCCAGTCAAGGTACAATGTAGTTACAACAAGATATGCACCTTTCCTCTAGGTCTCGAATGCTTCCTCCCATCCCCTATCATGATCCCAATTCTACCTGACAAATCCAGCTAGACGAGGGGATGTATGCTGGAGCTGGAAACATGGGGAGTTTAGGATAGATGATCCCTTCAGGACAAGTGGTGGAAGTGGTGCTACTGGGAGGATGGATGAATGGTGGAAGAGAAAGGGGAACCAATTTCAGGGATCTCAGTATAATCTCCTCCCTGGAGTACTGACAACAGGGAAGTGAGTGAAGGGACACATCAGACAGTGTACAATATTAAAAAGTCATAAAATTTGCAAATTATTAAAGGTTCATGGGGGAGCTGGAGTGGGGAGGGAGGGGAATTATGGGTATCTGATACTGGGGACCTAAGTGGAGGGAGGATGATAGCAATAAGTGTGCAAATGTGGTCTGCATACAATGGATGCATGTATGTATTGTTATGGAAGTTGTATAAGCCCCCAATAAAATGATTTATAAAAAAAAAAAAGGAGTAAAGAGGAGCTTATACCCAGGGCTCAAGTAGAAAATATATGGAAATGAAGATGGCAACATGTGTACAAATATGCTTGATACAAATGATATGTGGAATGTTATAATAGCTGAAAGAACCCCCAATAAAATCATTAAAAACAAAACAAAAGGAAGCAAAAAAAGAAAAATGAGGAGCTGATATTAAGGGCTCAAGTAGAAAGCATGTATCTTGAGATCGATTAGGACAACAAATATCCAAATGTGCTTGACACAATTTATGTATCTTGTATGTATTGTGATAAGCATTGTACATGCCCCCAATAAAATGATTTTATTTATTTATTTTTAAATCATTTTATTGGGGGCTTGTACATTGTTTTCACAATACATAAATAAAGATACTGTGCCAAGCACCTTCACATGTCCGCTGCTATTATTGTTCTCCAATCATCTGCCTTTTCCCTCGAGCCCCTAGTATGGGCTTTTCCATCCCTTCCCCCCTTCCCCTGCTCTCTCCGCCCCACCAACCCTCAATACTTTATACATTGGTATTGTTCTGTCATATCTTACACTGCCCGACCTGTCCTCCAACCGACTCCATTGATGCCCGTCCTTTCAATAGGAGCTTATGTGTATATCCTTGCAGTTGGTTCCCGTCTCTCCACCCCACCCTCTCTCTACCCTTCCAGCTCCAATCTAACCACTGGCCCGAAGGGGTTCATCCATCTTGGTTTCCCCATATCTCCAGCTCTCCTCTCTACTAGTGTGCCTTCTCCAGTCCATCTGGATTTGCAAGGTAGAGTTTAAAAAATTACAAATGATCAAAAAGGAAAATCGTCATCAATGAAGCCCTGGTTTTGCAGTGATTATCCGCTCCCAGAAAGATTTCCAGTCTCAGCCACCCAAACAGGCAGTTCAAATCTGTTTTCTGGGCTTTCAACGAGATGGAATCCACTTGGTGGCAGTGTGGCGGGGTGAATTGCTAAACATGAAAATACCCTGGATGGGGCTGAGCCCCCGTGGCGTAAGTGGTTGAGTGCGGAACTGCAGCCCGCGGGCTTGGAGGTTCAAATCCAGCAGTAGCTGGGTAGTGCCCACGACCACCAGAGGCAGTGATGCCCACAAAAAAAAGAAAGAAAAGAAAATACCCTGGACATAAAGTTGCTGTATATCAGTCTGATTTGTGTGTGTACTTTCATGGACATGTGTGTGTAATTTCATGACAATTAAATTTACTCAAAGGGGGGAAAAAACTTTAAAAATCCATAGTAGAAAAAAGTAACAAAATTAAAAACTGAGCAAGATACCTGAATTGGCAACTAAGATGGTACACAGAAGACATATAATTATATAAAATATCATCAATATTTTATTAGAAAATTACAAATGAAGTTAGTATTCAGAAAACTTACATTGCTTTATTTAGTAATAATAAATAATGAAGTATAAGTTCCCAAAGAAAAGCAATACAATAAGAATTTCAAAGGAGAAAGTGGTCGGTATAAGTTATGAAAATAATAATTTGTCATTTACAGAGTGGTCACAATAGTGGTAAAGTTAAGGGAAAGAAAAACGAGGAGCTGATTCTAAGGTTTCAGGTAGAAAATAAATGTTTGGAAAATAATAATGGCAAATTATGTGAAATATGCTTGATACCACTGAAGTATGTATGATTGCAAGAGTTCCCAATAAAACGATCTTTAAAAAAAACAATGAGGGGGAAATTGTGTACGTCATTGCAATAATTAAATAATGACTGGATGTAGCTTTGGCACTTGTTCCCAAGGAGCAAAGAGGCCAGTGGTAAGAAAGAGTATGGTGACAATAAGCTGTGGGGAATAAGTAATCTACTTTATACTGAAAGGATCCTGAATACTTTTGAGAAGATCCGGTAAAGAAAAATGCATTCATTTGTCTTCAGCGATATTGGAAGTCAATTGGTCCATTGATTTTGATTTTTGTTCTTTGATGTCTGATACCTGATTGTCTCAGCACCTCATGATTGCACAGGCAAGTGAGCTTCATTTATGGTGGGTTTTGTTGCTCCTGAGCTGGATGACGGCTTGTTTATGCTCAAGCCTTTAAGACCCTAGATGCTATATTTTTGGTAGCTGGGCACCATCTGCTTTCTTCACCACTCTTGCTCATACTCACATGTCCTCAGTGGGCACCTTGGGGATGTGTGGCTGAAGGGAACAGGTATTGAGCATCAAAAAACAAGAATCACATCTTTATGGATGAGGGGGAGAGCAAAGTGGGGACCTAAGACCTACTGGTGGGTAATTGGTCACCCCTTTACTAGGGAGTCACAGGGAGGAGACAGACCAGTCAAGGGCCAGCTAGGCAGTGATGATGCATACACATTTCCTCTAGTTCCTGAAGCCTTCCTCCCCCCAACCATCATGGTCCCAACTCTACCTTACTAATCCAGATGGACTGGAGAAGGTACACTGGTGGAGAGGGGAGCTGGAGATATGGGGAAACCAAGATGGATGAGCCCCTTTGGGCCAGTGGTTAGATTGGAGCTGCTGGAAGGATAGAGAGAGGGTGGGGTGGAGAGACGGAACCAACTGCAAGGATATACACATATATCCTCCTATTTGAAGGACGGACATCAAAGGAGTGGTTTGAGGGAGAAGTCGGGCAGTCTGAGATATGACAGAACAATAACAATTTATAAAGTATTGAGGGTTGGTGGGAAGGAGAGAGCAAGGGAAGAGGGGAAGGGATGGAAAAACTGAGACTAGGGGCTGGAGGGAAAAGGTGGATGACTGGAGAACGATAATAGCAGTGGACATGTGAAGGTGCCTGGCACAGTATGCTTATTTATATATTGTGAAAAGCAATGTATGAGCCCTCAATAAAATGATTTACTAAAAAAAAAAAATGAATATCTCACAGTAAAAAAAAAGAACAATGTTTTCTTTGAGCCAGCATGAATTGATAGCCAGAGGCATAAGCCAGGGAAGAGTATCTAATAGGACTCCAGAGATAGCCCATGAGTGGCTTCATGAAAGAACTGGTGAGGGCTGAGCCCCGGTGGCGTAGTGGTTGTGCGCGGGACTGTGGCCCACTGGGATGGAGGCTCAATTCCAGCAGTGGGGCTGGGCCTCCTACTCCCACCACCGGAGAGCAGATGTCTGCCCCCACCCCCCACTCCCCCCAAAAAAAGAACTGATGAATCCTGCTGAATCTTGAAATGGATTCCCCATTCATATTGCCAGTGTGGATGGTAGAAATGAATGAACCAGGCTATAGCTGAGATCTGGTATCATCTTCCCGATGTCATTATTGTCCCCAAATGTAAGAGATGGCAAATGCTCCCATATTGGTCATAGGACATGCCAGTGAGAAAGGCTAACTCAGACAGTGAAAAGTAGAGAAAAAATAGACTTGAGACACATAGTCATGATATGAGATGGATTTGTTGTGTGGCAGGGAGCTGTGGATTCATTTAGGGATGGTGAATGAGCTATAGCACAAATGCAAAAAGAGAAGTTCTACAGGAAGTACATGGATGGGTGAAGACACTGACTGGGACTAATGATCATTATTTCTTTTTTGTTTTCTTGCATCACTGGCCCCTGGTGGGAGTAAGAGGGCCGGCCTTGCTCCTGGGGAGCTGCTGCTGGATTTGAACTGCCAACCCTGTGGACCGCAGTCTGCACACAACCACTATGCCACCGGGGCTCAGCCCTGAGACTATTGATCATCATGAGAAGGCTCCCTTTCACTGCTACCAGGTAACTCAGCAGAAATAGTCCAGAATGTAATAATGACAACTCTGAAATACCAGAAGAAACCGTGAACAGGAAATCTTTTACTTCTGTGAGGTTATCTCTTTGGCAGCAAAACTCATGTCCTGATTATTGTATAAAGGAGATGAAGAAGAGGAAGGAAGAGCATGAGTAAACATCAATTAAAATAAGGTAAATAAAGTGGGACAGTATTTTTACTAAGAAAATATTGGAATAATTCACAACTTAATTAATAGTCCTTTGAATATCTTGAATAGTTTTTGTATTTGGATGCAAATAGGATCCTACTTGATACATTTTACAAGATGATAGGATTCTAAATAGCCTTCTAGCTTAAATTTTTGAAACTTATTAATTTTAAAGAGTGCATGATTAGTTCTATATATCTATATGCAGCACATATATGACTGCGTCTTGAAGTTAGATAAGGTTCTCTAGAGAAACAAAAACAGGACACTAATAATTTCATATATACTTATATAGATAGATAGAAAGACATCTAACATAAGAAATGAACTATCAGAATAGAAAGCACACTTGCCCAAAGATCTAAGAGCAAGAGAGAGAAAGGTGAGGCTTGCTGATCCAATAATATCTCTACCCTTCAGTAAACCTCACATGTTCATTGGCCATGTTGTCATAACAAACCTACCTATCTTCATTGGCCATGTGGGCACAACAAACCTATCGCAATCCACCTCTTGCCAGCTTGCCACCTGTACACAATTCTTTAGCCACATATAATTTCCAGACATCAATGAAATCAAAACTATACTTAACATAAACATCTACCATACATCTAAATGAGAACACAGAGTCAAATTGTATCTGATATATCATACATCAACACAGATTCAATAAGCACATATAAAGAAAATACACTAAGAATCACAAACCTTGATTTTGCAATTGATAATGTGGTCATAACTGGTAGGTAGAACTACCTTCTTCTGCTACCCATTCTGTATAATGTTTTCCCTCAGCAATCACTCTAGCTGGTTGAGGTTTTTTGCCTCATGGGGTGATCCAGACCTTCATCCTGGAGAGGTCTAGGTCATTGGATGTCCTGTCATTGGATGATGGTGTTGTTGGAATGTACCATTGACTTAAATCACAGGTCATAGTAGCAGTAAGATAAGGCATATGGCATATGGATTCCAGACATATTCTTCTTTATCTACATTATGTAGGACCAGTTCAATTTTCCCTTGGTAATCAAGATCAATCACACCACTTCGTACAGAGACACCCTTCCTGTTGATCCAACGACATGAGAAACCCAAAGAGGCCAGGGGACATTCTCAGCTGCCAGTTCAGTGGAATATGTGCTGTGTTTCCAGGTGGGAGAGCTCCTTCCTTCGGGACCAGGACCTCCAGGCCCAAAGCACACAGGGTTGCTGAGACAGGAAGCAAAAATGCTGCTAGTGGGTCACTAGGAGTAATAGTGAGTGGTGCCACTCCTGCTTCCACCGTTTGTTTTCTGCACCTATGGATTCTGGCTATTGGAGACACAGCACCATATATTGGCTGCTGGTTTAGAGCATATGCAGCTTCCTGGAGAACACTGCCCCAGGCCCATGAGTTGTTGCCTCCTAGTTGACCCCATGGTTGTAACTTCAGGACCCCATTCCATCGTTCTATTAAGACAGTTGCTTCAGAATGATGAGGAACTTGATGTGGATTCCATGGGCATGGACCCATTGCCACACTGGATTTTCTGTGATGTGAGTTCCTTGATCTGAAGCAATCAATCTATGTGGGATGCCATGCTGGTGGATGAGGCATTCTGTAAGTCCATGAATGGTAGCTTTGGCAAAAACATTGTGTGCAGGGAAGGCAAATCCATATCCGGAGTAGGTGTCTATCCCAGTAAGAACAAAACGCTGCCAACTCCATGATGGAAGTGGTCCTATGTAATCAACCTGCCACTAAGTTGCTGATTGATCTCCCCAAGAAATGGTCCCATATGTTGATCTTAATATTGACTTCTGCTGCTGACAGATGGGGCATTCAGCAGTGGCAATCGCCAAGTCAACCTTGGTGATTAGAAATCCATGTTGCTACGCCCATTCATTTAACACATGGTTAATGTTTACATCTAAAAAAAGGTAACATTCCCTTCTATATCTGTATATATATTTACATATGTAAATGGTAAGGGAATTGTATTTGAATGAATTTATTTTAAATGTAAATTACACAAAATAAAATATTTAATAAAATTATCCTGTCAAGATTATTCACTTAAATTCACATATCATTTGAGGAACCAATGGACTCCATTGTTAGTTCTCTTTAAGACAGGAAGAAAAGTGTTTGGGGATTTCACATTTCTGAAAATAAGTCGGCTAACTTGAAGAATCTTTTATAAATACACCTCAGTTACTGAATTGATTGCTGAATAGGACATGAATATAGCTAGAGAGAGAGAGAGAGAGAGAGAGAGAGATTCTCATTTCAGCTTGGTATGCTGGTGTCTTAAATACTGTTTATGACTAACGTTACAAGGGTGCATCTGGGTTCTGGGGTGGCAAGCCATTTTCTAGAGAAGTTTCAAATCATTCTCCCCTTATCTCATCTTTTGTGAGGTAAAATGAACTTCACGAATGCAATGTCTTAGCTGAATTTTGCTCCAAAAGGGTTCTGGCAGTGTGTATTATGTGGGCTTTCCCAATTGATTGGTATTTTTACTTATAACTACTCAACTTCTCTTTATTTTGATTATGTATGAATATCTTAAATCCAAGTCTACCAACTCCATTCAATCATTTTATTGAAAATAGTAGTACATATCATCATTACATTGTAGAACAACAAAATCTTGTTTCCCAATGGACCTTAAAAAAACCTACCAAACAAACCATTCAGTCAGTTGCAACACATGGTGAGCCTGCAAGACACAGTCAAACTGCCTTGTGGATTTCTGAGGCTACTTATTAGTCTTTGCTGATGGAAAAAGGCTAATTTTTCTATTGCAGAAAAAATGGCAATTTCACCTGCTGACATTACAGGAAACAGCCCATCTCATAATCCAGTAAGCAGCTAACCCTCCCTGATATAGCCTAAGTGCTGAAATATAGGGAAATTAAACATAAATTTGAGCTTTAATTTTCTCAGCTGTGAATGATTCTGAAGGAGATGGCATCTATTGCTTTATCATCTTGATAGCATTAAAGTTCAGCCTACAGAGAACCTGTTATTGTGGCATCTCTGGATTGTTCTGATGTCTGCAAAAGTGCCCCTATACCAATTATTTCACAGAACGAAGATGAAGATTGGGAACAAATATATCAATAAGTGACCCTGGGTCATGAATTCCTTCTTTGCCCCAATTCTAGCAAACAATGTATGCTAAATTATTTTGTTTCTGTTGTCCTTCAACACATTAACAAAATATAAATCTTTTTTGAGGACAACCAATGTCATTAATAGAACATCTTTGTTGAAATGCATTGTTTTTTTTAAAAAAATCACTGGTTGAAATTGTTGATTTCATCTACAGCATGTACATAAATTTAGTTTCTTCACTGGATAAAAAGAGAAATTTACAAGAGAATTATTACTTTGAGGAAAGGACTACTTGTTGCTCATCAAGCTACACATTCATTTCTGGAATATTGATAGAAAGACTATAATTGTGATGACTATTTGCAATGGAAGAAATGATTTCATTTAAGGTTAAAGCTCAGTTATGAAGGAATCTAACAGATAATATATCAAGGGTAAAATCTTCACTGTTTGGTGTCCACAGAGATTGACATCACCCCCTCCCACCACACACCATGAGTCACATGGACTTCAAGAGATCATCCTAGGGGGGTGTTGTCCTCAAATTAATACAGTACCTTCTATAATAAAAATGGACAAATATCTACTGGGGAGATTAAAAATGTGCAGTACATGGTAACAGAACTTAAATTCCAAGAGAAAATGTTGAGCATGAGACATATATTTTAAACAGAGAAAAGTTAATAGTGATTAAGATAAAACAAAAAATGATTTACATTATGTATAATGATACAAATGCATTGATTTCTTTCAGTCTTCCTTATTAAATATCTAGTTTGCATATGCATATGAGGCAATGGAAAATGTCATAATAGGTTTAGGTGCACTGTAGTCATCAAAGTAACTTCTTTGCTTTTCAATACATGAGGAGGTCTTGTGCAACAGATGTGCCCAATGTAACGAGTCATTTGATCTTTTGAGTGATGCTTCCATGGGCATTGATTATAAATACAAACAAGACAAAATTATTTTTATCTTAAATCCATTTATCTTGATGTTACTTATTGGTCCAGTTGTGAGGATTTTGGTCTAATTGGACTACTTTTCACTGAATTGTAATCCACAATGATGTGGGTGTTGATCTTCTATAAAACAGCCTAATCACATTTATAGTACTCTCCATTACACTTCAAACATTTGTCAAATCTGCAATTCCATTTGTGGAAACTTTTTTCCCCATGTTTAATTATTTTATTGGGGGCTCATACATCATTTCTCATAATACATAAATATATGTATTGTGTCATGCTTCTTCACATGCCTGCAGCTGTCATCGTTCTCTGAACCTCCACCTTTCCATCCGAGCCTCTGACCTCAGTCTCCCATCCCTTCCCCTCCATCCCTGCTCCCCACTCCCCCACCAGCTCTCAATACTCCATAAATTATTGTTTTGTCATAACTTACACTGTTCGATGTCTCCCCTTGTCCTCTTCCTCAGTGTCTGTTCCCTGGTAGGGGGTTATGTGTAGATCCCTGAATTTGGCTCCCCTTCTCTACCACACTTTCCCTCCACCCATCCTGCAGCTTCATTCCCACTACTGGTCCCACAGGGTTCATCCGTCCTGGGTTCCCCGCATTTTCATTTCTCATCTCCATAGTAGTGTTGAACTGGGACCATGACAGTTGGAGGGAGGAAGCCTTCAGG
>PVJH01008569.1:0-51024 GCA_004026705.1 Nesogale talazaci | reverse complement strand
TCCACTACTGGTCCCACAGGGTTCATCCGTCCTGGGTTCCCCGCATTTTCATTTCTCATCTCCATAGTAGTGTTGAACTGGGACCATGACAGTTGGAGGGAGGAAGCCTTCAGGAACTAGAGGAAAGTTGTATGCTTCATTGCCACCTCACTGAGCCTCACTAGCTTGTCTCCTCCCTAAGACTCCCCTGTACGAGAATGTCCAATTACCCTCTGGTGGGCCTTGGGTCCCCACTCCGCTCTCCCTCCATTCGTAGTGATGTGGTTCTTATTCTTTGATGATTGATATCTGCTCCCTTCAGGTCCCCATGATCACACACGCTAGTGTTTTTCTTCCATGTGGGCTTTGCTGCTTCTGGGCTAGATGGCCATCCATTCACCCTGAAGCCTTCATGATCTCAGGTGCTTTCTTATTTGGTAGCTGGGTGCCATCAGATTTCTCCTCTCTGTCTGCGTCTGCTCCTTCTGTCTTCCATGATCTTGTTGCGAGAGCAGGCACACAGTAATATGATTTTTGTTGATCTTCGTCAACAAGTGCTTCAAGACTTCAATTTCAGAAAGCAAGGTTGTATTAGTTCTATCAGACAGGTTGTTAATAAGGCCTGCTCCAATCTCGATGCTACATTTTTCTTCACAGAAACCAACTTCTCTGATGATTTGCATCAGCACACAAGTGAGAAGTATAGTAAGGGGATGCAACCCTGACATATACCTATCCTGATCTGAAAACATATCCTTGTTCTATTGACACAGTTTTTTCTTGATCCATGTCCAAGTTCCATATCAACACAATAATGTATTCGAGAATTCCCATCTTCCTCAAGATTATCCATAGTATGTCAAAATTTCCACAGTTGAATACCTTGGTAAAGGCAATAAAAGACAAGTAAATATATTTCTGCTGTCCTCTGCTGTCAGTCAAGGTCCTTCAAGCATCTGCAATGAGGTACCTTCTTCATGATCTCGTTTGAGTCAGGTTTGAGTCAAGGAACTTCTGGCAGTTCCTTGTCAATATGTGGCTGTAACAATTGTTGGACAATCTTGAGCAAAATTTTACTTCTGTGAAGTCTCAGTAATATTTTTCTATAAGCTGCTCACTCTGCTATGTCACTTTTCTTTGGAATTGGCACAAATAAGGGTCTCTTCCAGGCAGTTGGCCTAGTAGCAACCTTCCAAATTTCAGGGCATAGAGGAGTTGAGTGCTTCCTGTGCGCTCTCAATTTGGTAAGATGTTTTCTCTGAAACATTTTAATTGGTACTCCACCAATTCCTGGATCCTTGAGTTGTCAAAGCCTTCAGTAACTCTTAAGGTTTTTACTTCAGCACCACGGGTTCTTGCACATAGGTTAACTGCAGGAATTGTGGGATTTTATGTATTTCTTTTTGGCAGAGTGACTCTATATATTTCTTGCAAATTGTTTTGATGATTTGTGCATTTAAAATATTTTATTTTAAAAGATACCACAGTACCTTTCAGGTTATAAATCCTGGCTTGAGTATTTTCTTGAGGGTTTTTATTAAAGATATTCTGCTCTTGTTTTGTTTTCCATTTTGATTTTCTGGTTCTAGTTCTTTGCACATTTCATTAAATATTTGGCTTTTCCTTCTTTAGCTGCCTTTGAAATTTTCATTTAAACTTTTTGAACTTCTGATTTCTTCCATTGCTTCAACTACTTTGTAATTATGTGCAATTTTCAGAATCTTTCTTGATATCCAAGCTGATGTTTTCTTTTCTTTCTTTCTTTCTTTTTAGTATCATTTGGTTTCTTTCACGAATTGTGTTCCTGATGTTCTCCCCATCATGTTTTTTTTTTTGTTACCAGTGTTAAATGTATCAAATATATTGAAATCAGTTAGGAAAAGCTTAAGGTCATATTTTGACTTTCTCAGATTTGTTTTTTTAATTTCTTCAACTTTACCCAGAGCTTACATAGGAGTAATTGATGGTGTTTCCCCAGTTAACCCTTTATTTTTGCCTGTTGTTATTGGACCTCCCCATGGTCTTTTCACACAGATGTAGTCAATTTGATTTCTGTGTTTCTTCTGGGGAAGTGCCCATGTTCAGTCACCTTTTTAGTGACTTATTTTTGGACAGAATAAGTCCTTGGTTTTGCAAAACTCTCCCATGAAAATCTTCAACTTTTTTTTTCTACTTTGTTGTTTTTCTTAGTATTTAAACTCCTGTGAAAACTTTTCACTTTGACTGATTCTGGCAGTATTTGAAATTCTGGTGAAAGAGCTTCCAACAGTATCTAAAAACACAAGCTACCACAACATTACAAAATGATAGACAAATGGTGGAAAACTCCTTTAGAATGTTGAAAATCAAGGTTGTTACTTTGAGGAGTAAGGTACACCTGGCTCAAGATATGGCATGTTCATGCCTCAGGGACATGTGAAAGTTGGATATTGAATAATGAAAGTAAATAACAATTGAGTTGTTTAAATTTTGGAAAAGAATATTGAAAGTAGCATGGACTATCAAAAGAAGAAATCAGTATATCTTGGAAAAAGTATCGTCAGATACTTCAGGATGACTTCATCTTCTCTACTTTGGATTTGTTTTCAGGAAAGACAAGTCCCTGAAGAAGGATATCATGCTTGGCCCAGTAGAACATCAATGGAAGAGAGGAAGGTCCACAGGAGATGCGTTTGCAACCAAAGACTCAGGCACAGGCACAATCGTGAGGCTGGAGTAGCTGTGGGCAGGGTTTGCTTCTGTTGGGCATAGAGATGCTTATGGGTTGGATTCTGTTACATGACACCTAAAACCAACAAGAGAAGGCAACAAAGAAACACTTAAATGTACACCAAAATACTTCTTCAAAAGAGTAAAAATTAAGAACCCACAGATTGGGAAAACAAGATTGCCAATGGTATTTAATATAAAAGACTCATTTAGAAAAAAATTAAAACATGACACAACTTAATAAGAAAAACACAAATAATTTAGTTAAAAATGGGCATAAGATATGGACAATTGACTAAAAATGACATCCAGATGATCAACAAACATATAAAAAAGAGATAAGAAAAATGCAAGTTAAAAAATGATGAGATGCCACCTCACACAGGTATTCTTTGAAAAATCCAACATAAAAAAAAACTAGAAAAATACTGGAGAGGATATATTTGAATGATTATACCTTGAAAGTAGGACTGCAGAATTGTGTAGTCACTATAAAACTGTATGGCATTTTCTGGTCTGCCTATGTTCCACCACAAATAGAATAAAATGTGAGCACATATATGCACTTATTTTTTGCAATAATTTCTACAAGAATAACAAAATATGGAAAAAGCAAAACACTCTGGAGGCATGGAACAATGTACTTATGGAAATATACAAAATGGAATATCACACATCTTTTAAAAATAGCCATCATTAGATTGCCAATCACTTTATAATTTGGGCAAAATTGGAAGACATTATGCCCAACAAAGTCAATAAATTTCACAATGATAAAGATTTTTTTAGGGGGGCACCACTGCCCTGGTGGGAGTAGGAAGCCCAGCCTCTGTTGGATTTGAACCACCAACTCTGTGGGCCACAGTGCCACATGCAACCCCTACATCACCAGGGCTCAGCCCAATGATAAAGGCTTCACAGTGACAGTTAGGACCTGTCCCATTGGGTTGCTGTGAGTTGGCATGGACTGTATGGCAGTGCGTTTGGCTTTGGTTTGGTGGATGTTCTTTATATCTTCAGGAGACAAGGGAGAGTGTTATCTAATGTAGTTAATGCCAATCCTGCACAAAGGAAAAAAGGAAATGTAGAAATATTTAAAAATCAATATTTTAATTCTGTCAACAGTCAATGAAATCAATTGGGCAAAATGCATCATTATCTCTAATGCTTAGCTATCTTATCTCATCGGTTCTTTTGTATATATTCTCAGGACTTTGATTCAATCTATAATCTCTTTGTCTTCATTTTACTTAAATATCAATCCATTTACATTCCTCTGAATTTCTTCCCTATCTTTAACTCTTACTACCTAACCCAAACCAGTGTAATCTAACTTTTTGGCATGGACATGAATTATGTTGATGATTTTTTTTTAATTCAAGAACATGTATTATTTACAATGATGCAGAAACTGTGAACACTACTATGCCAGATTTCATCATTCCCCCTCCCCATTCATTCCATTTACAACCTATGTCCAACAAAAGATATGCCACGAGATGCTACACCAGCCTTATAATTCTTATGTTTGAACACATTGTTTCAGCTACTGTGTCAATCCATCTCTTGAGTTTATTCTCTTTTCTTGGGAGGGGCACCATCACTGCCCTGTGGTGATGGTGGGAGTTACCCAGCCTTGCTCCTGGAGACCTGCTGCTGGATTTGTACCAACAAGCCCGTGGGCTGCAGTCCCCTACTCAACCACTATGCCACTGGGGCTCAGCCTGATTATTCTCTTTTTAAATGATACTTTAATTTCCCAAGTGCTATGTTCTTTTTAAGAAGCTGATCTCTCCAGATAACATCCAAAATCCATGACAACAAGCATCTTTCGGCCATATTCCATTTTCATAAATATTAGCAATGATATCCCTCTCTCCATATGGTCTTCTGAAACTAGCTTGAATTTCTGAAAGAAATCCTTTTAAAAATTCTTACAAAAATGTGTGGCTAACTCTTGTTGTTCAATGCTATCAAGTCAGTTCTGACCCATTGCTATCTTATGCAAAACTGAAGGGCACACTCCCTGGTACTGCCCCATCCTCCAACGTATTCTTGTGCCGGAGCCCATTTTTGTAGCCTTGGTGTTGATACATCTCCTTCGGGGACATTATCTTCTTTGTTACTCCTTTGCTTTACCAAACATGATATCCTATCCAGGCTCTAGTTTCTCCTGACAATATGTTCCAAGCATGGAAGGGGGAGTTTCATCTTACGTCTGTGCTTTTTTCCAAGATAATCTTGTTTGTCCTTTTGATCTAGTTATGATGATTTCAGTCTTCTTGATTTTGAGTTTTAATCCTAATCAAGGCTACTATTCTTGGCCTTCATCAGCAAATACTTGAAATATTCCTCACTTTCAGCAAGCAAGGTTGTGTCATTGATGCATCATAGGTCCTTAAGAAAACTTCCTTCAATCCCACTGCCTCCTCCATCTTTATATAATTTAGCTTCAAGAATGATATGCTCAATATATAGATTGTAGTCTATGGTTTTTTCAGCAAGTGAATCAAATCCTCCTACCATCCAGCTAGAAGACTGTGTCATATACTTATTACAGGTGGTCATTGCTTACTAACAGCCTGCAATACGTATATTATACAACCTTGTGGTGAAAAGGAGGAACATTTTATACACTTGCTGATAGAAATCAAAGCGGACAGTCTTCAGGATGGTTTGCAACACAATACAAAGAAAATCAATATCATCTGAAATAACTCTGTAATTAATATCATGGTCCATGGAAGCAGCAGTTAAAAGAAGTCTAGTCATGGATTGCATTCAGTAAATCTGCTGCTTAAGGCCTCTTTCAAATGATGGTAAGCAAGGATGTCACTTGGCGAATTAAGGTCTACCTAATCCAACTCCTGGAAATTTCACTTGTCTCATATTCATGTGGAAGTGAATAAAGAGAGTGAATAAGAAAGAAGAATTAATGTATTTGAGTCATGGTATTGATTAAAAATATTGGAATTATCCTGGACTTCCAAAAAAACCCCAAGAAATCAGTGTTGGAAGAAATATAGCAATAGTGCTTCTTAGAGGCAAGAATGGCAATATTTTATCCCATGTGTTTTAAAGATATTATTAGCAGAGACTAGTGAATAGAAAAGACATCATGCTTTGTAAACCAGAGTGCCATTGTATAAGAAGACCGTTGATGAGGAGATATATAGATACAGTGTCTGCAACAAAGAATTTAAACATAATAAAAACTGAAGACTGCTCAGCACTGAGTAGTCTTTTCTCTGATATATGCAGTGTGCTTATGAGTAGGAATGATTTGATGGCACAGAACAACAACAAAAGCAAGAGCAGGATCCAGAAAAATGCTTGATAGATTTGAATTTTAAAATTAAAAATATTAATTGTCATTCATTATCTAACACATAGATAATAAAATTCAACCTAATATATACTTACAAATGTATATGCTGTTACCCAATTATGCATATCAGGCATTCATCTTTGTTTCTTAATAGAAATAGCTGATTAAAATTATATTGGCAGTAAAATCAAATCAATGTACTCATAGTACGTTATGATTCTCTCCCTTCTTTATATCACAATGTCATGCTTTTCTTCTCAATTACCACTCTGCCATTGTTTAATTTTTTTTAAAAACAGCACTACTAATCTGTGCCTTACTTTTTAATGACTTCATACATCTATGGGATTGTATAATTGAGACATAATACTTTTTGCCTCCTAGTTGATGTGTAGGCTTTAGTATAGTGTCTATTGTATGCCATGACATATTTTAGCCTATATAGATTATCTTAAATGAGAGATCCCAATGTGAAAGATAAAAATCCCAACCAAAGTAAACTAAACATAAAGTAATTTCTTGATCCAGAAATCCATGACTACTCATTCTCCCTTGAAGTAATGTCTTACACATTGATTATTTATATTATTTACTATGCTCAGAGAAATGAAAATTATGTCATTATGGTACAGTGAATTGCCTAACAAAGCATTTCCAGCTATAGTCTTTCTAACTTCCATCAAATAACTGAATGGAACCATACAGATTGAAAGAAAAAGCAATTTATGTTTCATGCAGCCTTGTTGCCATGTGTGATTCTCTCACAGTTGCATTTCTCCTGCTGAAAGCAGTGCCAGATGAATTATGAATTGATGAAAGAACAAATTATGATTTAAACTAGGAAGTGGCATATAAGCTAAAAGCTGATCAAATAAAACTTACTTTGGCCTTAAAGACTTGTAGCACTTCTGTGTATAGTTAACTAATTAACCACCCAAAGTTACAGTTCTAAACTATGAAGCTTGCTCAGTTGATACAGGACAAATTCTTTGAGAGATAAGGGAATTTGAATCTCATGGTGCCATCTTATTGTTATTCCATACATTATTCAAAGACAATTACCACTCAGTTAGTTTGGTATAAAGATCATCAATCTCAATGATTCAAATGAGAAGCAAGATGCAGCAGTGTTTGACAACTTTGATAGCATGAAAATTATCAATATTTGAAATCTAGTTTAGAAAATTGTTTTCCTGAAGAGAGGTCATGTATTTGACATTGTAAAAAACCTAAAACAAGTATAACTCAGAATACTGTTTCAGAGTTCCACTGAAATAAAATTTAAAAAATTATTCATTATAAAGATGAAATGTAACTAGACAGTGAAGTAGCACTTCACTTTTGAAAAAAACTGTTGCATGTCACAAATATGAAAGTCATTAAAATATTCATTCACTCATTGAACTCAAGTTGCCTATAACTTTATTTATGACAGGTGTTTTATGAATTTATAAGCTCAAATAGTAGTGATGACAAATTAATTTTCTTATTCAAACATGAATTAATGACTAACTCAACCTTATATAATATTCATAGGCATGATAGTTCATATAAACTTTATATAAATTGTTTCAGTGATTTTTCCCCCAACAGCTTTATTGGCGAATAATTATGTATTATACAATCGAATAGTTCAATTGTTCAATGTATGTTTCAGAGAAATACACGATATACATCTTAAAATGGTTACTTAAAAATTGAGGAATTTGTGCTCGCTTCGGCAGCACATATACTAAAATTGGAATGATACAGAGAAGATCAGCATGGACCCTGCACAAGGATGGCATGCAAATTTGTAAAGCGTTCCATATTTTTAAAAATTGAGGAATTTAAAATAAAATGTAATAAACTAAGAAATTTGTTCTTTGGCTAGTCAGAAGTCAGATATGTCCTTGCAGTTTACTGAGTTATTTTCTGGAAACAATATGGGAAGTTAGAGTTTTGATTATTTTGTTTGGATGCTGTCTTTGGCTATTCCTGTATGAAATGACAAAAATGAATGTCAATGTATAATTTGAGCTCAGGGGTAAAAATGGCCATTTGAATGTCTCATTGCTCAAGGACAATGGTTGAAGAAGGTCAAGATGGCTGACAGAAGGCATGGATATGTTTTGATGCCTTCAGAGACCTAGTTCCATGTTTTTGTGTAAATAGAATAGTTTAGATAAGGATATATATATAAGTTAAATAAACATCGACTTTGACTGTTTTAAGAATTGAGTTTAGTATGTGATTCTATATTGTTGGCACTGAGTTCTTATGCTTATTATTGTAGATACAGGAATGTATATAGATGTTTATTGGGAAGATGAAAAGAGAGCTTGTAAAACAATTGCCTCAAGCCATCAATTTGACCTACAGATGGGTTTAGGTCTTACCTTCAGAGACATCTCTGGAGAAATCAGCCACACCCATTCTTTTGGAGTACTCAGGATATTTACTTTGGGCCAGATTGACTGATTGAAGAAGGAGGAATTTTGCCTTTTTGTAAATCTTGAACTGTGGTCTGTGCCAGCAGTTGGCATATGGAACCAGGAAGATAACTCCTCTCTGGGACTGATTGTTAAAGGGAGACTAAAATGCTTGTTAGGTGACCAACCAGATTTACTACTTGTCAAGTGGAAGTAGAAAAAATTCATCAATAAAGACATGGGTTGAGTTTGGCCACTGACACCCATGGGCTTTGTTCACAGGAAATAGAAAAGACGAGAGCGGTTGTCTGGTCTGAAGTTCATGACCTAGCATGAGAGGGCTAGGCTTGTTGAGAATTTGTGATGGGACCATGATGTAAAAGGAAGATCACCAATAGATGCCCTGGTGAGGCTAAGTGAGACAGCCCACATTGAGTTGATCAGAACCCGACCAGAAGAAGAGCAGCATTTTGAGTCTGTGAACTGGTGCATATTGCTGCTGACTTTATGCATGGCCTGTCCTGATTTGACTTTGCTAATGGATGAGCACTTCACAATATTCTAATTGCAATAAAGATTCTTCATGTTGAAAAATAAGATTGTTTCTTCAGAGCACTGGGTTGATGTAAGTGGCCAATATAGAAATTGGATATCCTACATTGGGGTGATAAAGGCATGAAGTGGTTGGCTTATGAACTCTCATATGTGAGAGAGTATATATTCATAGAATTATAGGATCAATGTGTAGATATTATGTAACTGCAATTGTAAGGGACAGGATATCTTTTGTTTTGTTCACTTATAGAATGTTATTTTTAAATGATGGTTGTATATATTGAATTGTATGCATTTTAGTTTTATCCTGTTAGGTATAGATATGATTTTATTGTTTATTTGAAAGTGACATATGGTTACAGAGTGAAAGAGTGAAATTGACAAGAGGTGGTCTGTGTCAGTCGTGTACTTGATGTCAATTTCATGATTGGAAGTCTAGGGGTGGAGTCTAGCCTGTTAATCTGGAGATAGCCAATGAGACCTCTGTGGGCATGGCTTTCTCTGAGAATTCTGGGAAGCCTTGCGATATTTCCCCTGTGGAGATGAGAGACCTTCTCCCTAGTTGTAGGGATATGCTAGACTGACAAGGCAAGATGGCAGTGTCTGAGGAACTGGAGGGGCTGGAGGAAAAGCCACATGGCCTTAACCTGATGCAACCAGACCTCTGAAGCTGGAGGACCCATAGAGAGACCCTTGCCAGCACTGAGATGCTGTTGCTGCTTCTACTGCCACCAGACACATAAGACTCTGCATCCACTGACCTTTGACTTCATGAATTGGAAGGGGATTTTATGAACTGGTGTCAGACATAGGGGCTAAAATCAGACTTGTGACCTTGGACTACACTGGGTTGAGATGCTTTCTTAATGTCCTCTTGTATATAAATTTTCCCTTATATCCATATGCATATCTATGAATTTGTTTCTCTAGTCTACCCAGACTAACACATTCATCATACTTCTTAAATGACACCTTTTTTCTTCAAAAGTTTCAAGAGTGCTTGAGTCTCCCAATCTGCTTTCATGAGTATTGACTGTGGATTCAACAAGATAAAAATCTTTGACAACTTCAATCTTTCCCCCACTTATCATGATGTTCTTATTGGTTCAGTTGTGAGGATTTGGGTCTTCTTTACATTGAACTATAATCCATATTGAAGGATTCAATCTTTGATTTTCTTCAGCCAGCCTCAAGTCCTCATTTCTAGCAAACAAGGTTGTGTCACCTGCAACTAGAAGGTTGTTAAACAAGCCTTCCTTCTATCTCAATGTTTTGCTATTCTTCCTGTAATCCAGATTCTCTGATCATTTTCTCAGCATATAGATTGAGTGTGTATGGAGAGGGGAAACCTGATGCATACCTTTTCTGATTTTAAACTATGAAGCTCTACTGTCGTCATGGTTACTGACTGGACTGCTAACTGCTGTTCAAAACCATGAACCAGACCACAAGAGAAAGACAGACTTTCTAATCTGTGTAAGAGTTAGAGACTTGGAAACTCATAAGGACTCTTATATCCTGTCCTTTGTGGTTGCTTTTTGTCTGCATCAACTCTATGTGAGCAAGAATATTCCCTTCTTGTACATGCACAGCTACCTCTTGGTCCAAGTTCCACATGAGTATGATTAAATATTTGGGGATTCCCATTCTTCTCAAGGATTCCCATTTTCTGTTATGATTCACACAGGCAAAAGTCTTTCCGTAGTCAATAAAGACAAGTAAGATCTCTCTCTTTTTTTGTTTGTTTCTGCTTTCAACTACTGATATTTATTGTCTTACATCCTTTACTGAAAGCAGCCTGGATTTCAGCAATAAAATTTTAAAGTTTGAGCACGCTGCTAGATGGCTTTGCTTAACAATGTGTACAAATATAGATCTTTTCAGGTAAGTTGGCCAGGTAGTTGTATTCCAAATTTATTGGCATAGACAATTGAGTCCCTCTAGTGTTTCATCAGCTTGTTAAAACATCTTAATTATATTTCGTCAATCCCTGGAGCTTTGCTTTTGTCTAGAAGTTGCAGTACAGCTTAGAATTCTTCCGTCAGTACCATTGGTTCTTAGTCACATACTGTCTCTGGGAATGTTGACCAGTGTGTCTGTGCTAGGTCCAGTGACACTGACTATACTTTCCATCTTCTTTAATGCTTTCTGCACTTTTCAGTATTCTCTCCATAGAATCTTTCAACATTGAATTTTGAAAATTTTTCTTTATGAAAATTTTTCTTGAGTAGTTTCAGTTTACGCCATGTTGAACATGCTCATGACTTTTTGTTGTTTTTTTTTTAAATCTAGGTCTATGCACATTGCTTTATGACATTTTAATTTGTCTTCCTGAGCTGTACTTGGAAATTTTCTGCTCAGCTCTTTTTCTTCATGATTTCTTCCTTCTGTCCTAACTACCCTAAAGGGCAAGATTCTGAATCCTTTTGTTGCTAAGTATATTTTGTTTCCATTTGCCAGTATCTGAATTTTGATGAGCATACAGACTTTTTACATTCACTGCAATTTTCACGAAGCAAAAAAGTAATCCTGAATTTTCATTTTCTTTTTTTGTCTCCTAAACTTTCTGTGCATGTTTGATATTACCAGTTCCACCATTCATCTGTGATTCTGTTGCATTGTGGTAGCTAGCATGTTGCTGTATCACTGAAAGTTATGCCATGAGTGCTTAACCACTTTATCACTAGGTCACATCAAAAATGACACCATGATAAGTGGGGAAGAGTTTTCCATTAATTTAATTATATTGGATTCACAATCAACTCCCATGAAATCAGAAGTCAAGATATCAAGTAGTATTTTGCAGTGTGAAACTGCTGCAAGCCACTTTAATTTTAGGTTCGTGTCCTGCAATGGGAATCCCAAGTCTCAAGGACTCATTCCTAAGTCAGGTCAAAGAATTTTCTTTCAACTTTTTCCATTTATGCTCCACCTCATTCATGCTTTTGTTGGCCACAAATATCAAACCTATATGTAATAATGTGTTTATTCCCATTCAATGCCATAGCCTCAGAAAGTTGTAAATGGAAATACCATATGACTCCAGTTTTAAAATATTAGATTCTAGCCTTCCATTTCCTTTTTATATAAGATCTTCTGATTTATTAACCCAAAAGAAGGAGACCATGCCACTACATCTTTATTTGTACTTACATGGCATATGAGGCATTAGAAATAAATACAATTTTAGTAACAATATTGCTGGCTGCCATCTCCCATGTAAAGTTGAAAACTGTAAAGCTCTAGAAAGGGACTCCTTTCAGGAAAGGAAGGAAACCCTCCAAAGAACACAGTTTTTAAAACGTTTTGATTTTTTTCCAACAATTCTCTGTTGATACTTTTCATGTGAGTGGAATCTGTTCTGGAGTTACTAAAATTTTTAGGAACATTATATAAACCATCATGCTGTGATGACTTTTAGTTTCAATGTACCATATTGGACTGTGTGGTAAAATGCATGATCCAATTTCAAACTATTCTCATCTTATTTCAGCTAGTGCAGTGTAGTTTCTATACCCTGATAACAATCCAGTAAATCCTGGAAGTACTCAGGTTGTGTGCCAAGAAATTTGGGATATAGATATCTGACAAGACAGCTGAAAGGAAATCACAATCTTGCTGATTTCAAATAAAGATAATTCAGCAGAATGTGAAAATAATTGAACACTATCATTAGCATCAAACACAAACATTCTTTAGCTAATTTGAAAGTGGTTGCAGCAATACAATGACAATAAACTGTAAGAAACATATGTTCAGAAGAAGGCAAGGATGAAACTATCATTGCTGATGTCAGTATGTCTTGGCTGAACTCAGAATATATCACAAAGATACATACTTCTTTTTATTGACTATGTATGTGCATTTTACTGCACAGCATAGGAAATTGTGGTTAATATTGAAAAATGGTGGCTATTGAATAGTTAATTGTAGGCAAGTATTATTATTGCTGATATCCTATGGATTTTGGCTTAAAGAAGAGAATATCAAATACATGTTTAGTTGTAAATTGTTGCCTATGTAAAGACATTTGACTATGTAGTTAAAAACTATGAGTAGCTTTTGGAAAAATGGGAATTCCAGAACACTTCATTGTGCTCATTGGAACCTTTTACCTGAAGTCTGCAATATGTGCTCTACATTATTAAATGCTTAAATGCTCTCCTATTTTTACAAGCTAGTATCTTTCATACCATAGGATGCTTATCAATCTTCCCCTAATTTTGTTGCTATTTTCTCATGCACAGATTACGGCTTCCCAAATTATTTGTTGAGCATACAGATTGAGTAAATATGACAAAGGAATGCAACACTAGCAAACAACTTTCATGATGTGCAAAGATGCAGAATTATCCTATCCTGTGTCTTCATGGAGCTATTTCCATCTTTGTCCCTGCACTGTCTTATGTTTCAATATTAGTGATTGTCTGGTTTTTTTACGTGTCTTTCAGTTTTAGGCTTTTACAGAATGATTATTAGGCAGAAGTGATCATTTATTGAAAAATAGTGAATTTTCCTTCTATGGAAGCTGAACACAGGTCTTTGCGATATGATAACTAATGCATAATTTGTACAGAAAAATAATGAAAAATATTGAATTTTCTACTATGTGAAAGTTTCTACTTTCACTACAAAATAATAATTATTATAATACACGGCATGTGGTTCATAATTTACTGTGATGTTTGTTATACATTATTAATTTATTTTATATATGCTGTTGACCAAAAGCTTAAGTTGTTTATTCTTTTTTCCTTTTTTTCCCCTTTTCCCATACAAAAGTTTAATTTGTAAGCTCATGGCATCAAAAGAGAACATTATATTACAGATAGTCTAAAACAATGTTTGGACATATTTTTTGGGGGGGGGGCATCACTGTTCTCCGGTGGTGGGAGTAGGAGGCCCAGCCCCATTGCTGGAATTGAACCTCCGTCCCAGTGGGCCGCAGTCCCACGCACAACCACTACGCCACCGGGGCTCAGCCCATTTTTAAGGTTTTAGAACTGTGATAACAATTTAGGTTTTCAGATTTGGGAATTATTTCAGTTTGGGCATAATTTACATAGGAATGTAAGGTCGGACATAATGCAGTATATATAGGTTACACATACATATTTAACAGGGAAATTCACTAATCTATATGTATACATAACATATCATTTTATTTAGGGCTCTTACAACTCTTGTAACAATCTATACAACTGTACCAGCTACCTCCACACAATCCATAAAAATCCATACACTTATATAAGCAACATTGAGGGCATTCAGGCAGACTTCAACAAACAGGAAAGACAGTCAAACAAGGTCATCAAAGAACTGTAAGAAAACCTGAAGTCAATGACAGATGCTATGAAGAGGGACAATATTCAATCAATTGGTCCCCAGTAAATATATTTATATGAGCTTTAAAGATGAGTATCATGAGGTAAATCTTGAGAATGCAGCATTTACTAAATTGAACAAAATGTTGGTCAGATATGTTGTACTACATATATTTCCTGAGCCGCACAATGAATTTATTGATTGTGTTACAATTTTGGCATATGGAGGTAGAACAACTGAAATACTGAGTACACTGAGGCTAATTTTAATGAAGACAGGCTTTGAGTGAAATATAAAAGGACCCGAGTTAGACCCAAATGTTGCCTGCTCCTGTATCATTTTCACATGCACTGACATGTACGAGTCCATCATTTTGGATAGAGTACCAAAACATCTCTCTTGGGGTCTCCATTTTCATCAATGATCCTCCACATCATCAATATGCTGTCCTTCTCCAATGAATGATTGATCTCTTTTGATGAAGTGTTCAAAATCAAAACATAAAACAACATTCAAATGTGATATATAACATTTTTATTAACTTTTTTTCATACGTTGATCACTATGTCTTTCTTCATTGGTGGTTTTAATACAGAAGCTCCACTGAAGCCTGACTTCCATGGGTAAGCTTGGTAGTCCAGACCTTTGAAAACCAGTGGGGAGAATTCTGGTAACTAACAATATAAGCCAGAAACATATGTAAATTTAGAGACAGACAGTAAATTCCTTTTTGTGTTGCTGTTCTTATGCTTTTTTTGTTTTGTTTTTTCTTTAAAAAAAAAAAAACACTAATACAATAAGCATCCAAACAGATAATCAACAGATAACTCACTCTCATGGAGTCAATTGCTTACATTCCTATGCTGGATAGCTCCCACGACCACCAGAGAGCAGTGATGCTGCCCCCTCCCCTACCCCTACCCCGCCCCCAAAAAAAAAAAAGAACTATTGAATCCGTTCCAATCCATGGAAAACCTATGCACAGCAGAATGAAATTCTGCCTCATCCCTCGTCATCTTCACAATTGTTCCTGTGCTTGAGTCAAGTGCTGCAGCCACTGCTTTGGTCCATCTCATGAAGGGCATTCCTCTTTTTCATGCTCCCTCAACTTTACCAAGAATGCTATCTTCCTACAGGGACATCTGATACCATGTCCAAATTGAGTGATACAAACCATTATAATTAATGTGCTGTCTTATGGACATGCCATTGCAAGACACCAGTAGCTGGGAAAGCCCATCAAGTTTGGTAAAGTAGAGGGGCAATGATAAAGAGGAAGACCCCAGGCCAGATAGAATGAAACGATGGCTGCATCAAACATACAAACATATAGACAATTGGAAGGGTAGCATAGGCCAGGTGCTGTATCGCTTGTTCCATGTAGCATTGCTAGGAGTTGGAAACAATTTACCACACCTCATAACAACAACAATTTCAGACATATCTTTACGCGATCTTTGAAATGGCGAGTTAACTACAAAGACAAATAATATTAAATAAAATACAAATAGACATGATACACTCACATTACTAGAAAAGCACCCTTGATTCATGAAATCATTAAATTAATAAGCAGGAAAAAGATTGGTAACAGATTAAGAAACCAAGTCATATTGATCATTGGTCTATTCGTTGCAATGATATGACTATTCTGAAATGACCCTTTATAAAAGAATTTTTGAAATAATGTATTCTACAACACGTCTTTTTCACCTTCATGTCTTTCCTTAGACAATGCAGATAAAAATATGACTTTGAAATTTGAGTTCAAGAGTTACTTTTGTCTGGATTTACATCTGATACATCAGATTTCCTGAAAGCCAAAGAGCTACAGCGTGCTTTTTGACACCTTTGGGTTTAAATGGTGTCACGTGTGCACTAAGCATCCACTGTACAGCTACCTTCCTTTTCATTATTTTTCACAAAAGAAGGATGTATTTTTTCCCACATGACTCCATTCTACAATCTTTATTGCAGCTTTGTTTTATCTCCTTGGGAAAGCACAGTAGTTTTTAAAAGTGAAGAAACAAAGAGATGACGATATAGATATTTTATCTTCCCCTGTCTGCAATGATTCTGAGGTCAAAGATCATGTTCTATATGGTTTCAGTCTTTTGAATTTTCCTGTTTTTACTTATTACTCAAAATATATTCATTTGAGTGAACATATAATGTGAAATAATGTCTCCAAGCTTAGACTTTTGGAGAAAATGAAGTGAACTTTTGCCAGAGGCCATTGCACAAAATGGTAAAATTTGTGATGCCCACTTCTCCAATGGCCTCACCCTTATTCTCCATCATTTGTACCCTGGGCCAGATCATTCCAAAAATCATATCAGAAAAGTGCACTCAAGGATTGACTCCAACCACAAACAATATGACAAGAGTAGAAGTTCCCATGTAACTGATGTGACCGAATGCAGAGCTCAGAAAGTACTTCTCTCCATGGCCAGTTAAAATCCAAGTTGGTAGGTAAAGAGAGGGGAGGGAAATCCCTCTGCCTAGTGCCAATTCTAACTACTGATGTCTCTCTATTTCCTGCACTAACTATAGAGTTTCCAGAAATAAAGGAAGAAGTGAATGTATTTTCTTCTCTCTCTCTTTTTCTAAGTATGTGTTTTCCCCTCTTTCATCTTATTGGAGGCCGTTACAGATCCTTTAACAATCCATTCAGCCATTGTATCAAGCATCTTTGTACACATGTTGCTGTCATCATTTGTGAAATATTTGCTTTCTATTTGAGCCCTTGCTATCAGGTCCTCTTTTTTCCCCATCCTTCTTGCCCCCCATCCTGTGACCCCTTGATATATTATAAATTGTTATCATTTTCATATCTTATGCCAATGGTTATCTCTCTTTTCCCATGTTTCTGTTGTGCAACCCTCTGGGGGGTGGGGGTCAGGCATTTGTCATCGCCATATGCTTCCCCTTCCTCCCCTTCACCCTCCCCTCCCCCCTTTCCTTCCTGGTATAGCTGCTCCTATTTCTTTCCCTGAGGAGTTTATCTGACCAGAATTCCATGTTATGAACGGTTTTCTGTGCCAGTGTATCTATATTTGATTTGGACTATCCTCTAGCAAGAACCGAAGGGCATGATAGGGTCACACACATAAGGGGTGTGTGTGATGAAGCCTCAAGGAACCCAAGGAATATTGTGTGCTTCATCAGTGATTTATTGCACTCTGGTTATTCATCCTTTCCTTGAGACCCTTCTGAATGGGGATATCCTGCTTCTACAGATGGGTTTGGGGTCTCTGCTCTGACCCTGCTCATTCTCAATAATACGGTTGTTTTGTTTTGTTTTAAGTGTTCTGATGCTTGTTATCTGATCCTGTACCACACATGATCACCCAGGCTAGTGCGCTTTTTCTGTGTGGGCTTGTTGCTTATTTGCAAATGGCCACTCATTGAACTTCAGGATTTTAAGACCCCAGATGTTATATCTTTTGATAGCATCACTTTTGATTATGGAATCATTTTATCTTTAGCAATTCTGTAGTGTCGGTAAGCATCAAGAAGGGTTGATCAAGGGTTGTTAGAGCAAAGTGTTCATGCCTTAATTGAGGACTTGAACAGAGGTTCCAAATACACTCACATCCTCGATGTAATGCCATTTAAACTTATGTGCATAAGTCATCGCTTCCATTTTTATGAATCAATATATTTACACATTTATACATGTTTATACCTTTCTATATAGAACTTTGCTTCCTAGATCTTCCTGTTTCTTTTTATCTTTCTTCTGCCCCTCCATCATACTCACCCTTCTTCTGCCTCTTAGTAATTCCTCTCAGCTAGATTGCTGTTGCTTCAACACCACCAGGATCTGTGCAGTATCCTTGCTGTTGATTTTAATTTTCTAATGATTTCCATGTCTATGTCATTGTTTGCTCATCTCTCCCTTTCCCTTCCCCACAAGTCCCTCCAGATCAGTTGGTCCCATTGCTTTCTCCCCAGGCTTGATTCCCATGCCTATTTTATATAGGTAGGCAAAGCATTTTTTTTTTTTTTTTTTAGGCATCACTGCCCTCAGGTGGTGGGAGTAGGAGGCCCAGCCTTTGCTCCTGGGAGCCGGAATTGAACCTCCATCCCAGTGGGCCACAGTCCCGCGCACAACCACTACGCCACCGGGGCTCAGCCAGGCAAAGCATTTAATAGCAGAGATAAGACAAAAAAAAAAACAACAAAGGATTGAATAAAGAGAGAAAAATAAAAAAAAATAGCAAAAAATGGCTTACATAATTCCAGATCTGTCTGTCTAACCTTCATGATTTTTTCCTCACTGACCTTGGGGAGCCCTGAGAAGTGTTCCTCCTAGCCTGAAGTCTATTTGGGGGGCCCCTCTGGGTCTTTGTGTCTTTGTTTTGCTTCTGTTGCTTTTCTTCAACATTCCTTCTTAGTTTGTCCCATGGCTGCAGGGGTGAAGGTTGAGATCATGGGGGCTGGGAAGGAGCTGGTCAGACCTGACTCCCTCCATGGCTTGTGTCCGCAGTATTGACCTCTATTGCTGCTTGCCCCAGCGAGGGGACATAATGTGTCCAGCTGTTGTCAGACCTACAGTTCTCGTTGTGCCTTAGCAGCTCCACGCAGGGACATAGTCCTCAGGACTTGGTGTGCCAGTGTTAGGCCTACTTCCTCAACATCGCTTTTATTCTTCTTGGTTTGCATTAATGTGGGCACAGCAGGACAGCTCCTCTCCCCGATTTGTAGGCTTAGTGTTGTCCTCTGTACCACCTACTTCTACCGAGAGGTCCAGTTCCCTTTGATTGGGGCCTGTAGACCTCTCTGTCCCTGAGATGTTCAATGTGATTATGCTGCGCTCATTGTTTGGCATGCTGTGGTACTCCTATTTCTGCAGACAAATGGACAATAACCTCCCCATGAATGTATTTGTGCTCTGCTTTCCAAGTGCCTTTATTTCCCTGTTTCTCTCCCTTTTCTCCACCTCCTCCCTTCCACCTTCTTTGTGTTGAAATGATGTGTACATTCTTGGGTTTAGTCTGCCCCCCACTCAATTGCCTATAATTCAACCCACATATTTGGAGATATGTGGCTTTTCTTCTTTACCTACTGTGCTGATCACACTTACCCCCATGGACTCATACTTCTGTTTTTATGATTGGCTAACTTCTCTTAGCATCCTTTCTTGCAATTCTTTCTATGAGATCATGTGCTCCATGGATCATCAGTACTTTCGAGTGATACCTAGTACTCCATTGTGTGTATGTGCAAGAGCTTTCTAATCTACTTCTCTATCAATGGGAATTTAGATTGTTGCCAATTCTTTGCGGTTGTGCATTACAGCACAAGAAAGACTGGAGAGCAGACAATTGACCTTGGTTTTTACCTTTTCTGGATATATGTCCAGTAGAGGGATTGCTGGATTGTAAAGAAACTCAATTTCTATTTGCTTTAAATATCAAAAGACCACTTTCCACAGAGCTGTACATATCTATACAACTGCCAGCAATGGAGTTCCTATCTTGCCACATCCCCTGCAATATTTGTTGTTCTCTGATATTCTGATTTGGGCTGTTCTCGCGGCTGTCAGGTCGTATCTTATGGCTGTTTTAATTTGTGTTTATCTGATGGCTAATGACCATGAGCAGTTTCTTATGTGGTTGTTACCATTCGGGTTTGCTCCCTAGTGTAGCTGCTTTTCAGTTCTTTTGCCCACTTCCTCAGGGGGTTCAGTGCCTGTTTTCTTCCTCTTGCGGGCTAAGAACATATTCTAGATTTTAGTACAGTGGTCTGCTGTGGTCTGCTGTATCATCGTTAAAAATTCTCTCCCAGTCTGTGTGTTCTACTTTTACTCTATCAATGAAGTCTGTTGATACAACAGGCATTTTCACCTTCGCCTATGCGGCTTACTGATTTCAGGTTCACTTGTGTGTGTACCTTCCTTATTACAATTGTCTTATGCATTCCCTCTGCCAAGGTCTGTAGCTTTGTCCTAGTTCCTTTGTTGATGATACCGATATTTGGGGGCTTACCTTCTAGGTTGGTGATTCACATTGATTTTGTGCATGTGTGAGTTAAATGTCTCATTTCATTTGTCTCTATTTGGCTATCTTTTGCTTTTAACAACACTTGTTAATAAGGGAATGCACCTCCCACATGATGTTTTTTCGGCCCTTCTGGAAGATCAGTTGTGTATATGGTGATAATTTTATTTCTGGATTTTCTGTTTTTTTCCCCATTGGTCTTAATATCTGTCATTATTCCAGGACCCCACTACTTTAACCTCCTGCTTTGTTCTTCGTCTTGAGGAGTTCTCTGTTATTTTTTTCCTCTTCCCTCTCCATATGTAATTGTCGGTCAGATAACTAGGTTTTATTGATTTCTTCTGTTTCTTTCATGTTTCCATTAGGCATGGACCAACATACTTGTCCCTTGAGTTATATTCACCTCTCAAGTAGCATTGGAAAGAATGGCAGAGGATGTACATTGCCACTCCCTTCACATCCGCTGCTCCCCATAATCCCTGTGCAGCTTTCTAGGGATCTGGGAGTCATGTCTTGTTTTTATGCTTGTTCAGTGTGTATCTTTTGGCAGTTTCTCTCTCTCCCCCTCTCTTTCGGTTAACCCAGGAAGAGGAAGAAGGAAGAAGTGAATCAAAGGTTCTACCTCTAACAAGATCTGAGAATGGACAGGACTAGGAAAGGCAAAGATTGTGAATTACATTCATAAGTATAATTGTTTTAAGTGACATCCTGAGTACCTCTTCGGTTTGATTACCTGTCAGGCATATATATATATATATATATATATATATATATATATATATATATATTCATGTATATCTATATATGAAACCCTAGGGCCAGCATCAGACTCTTCAGGGAGTCAGAGTAACTAGAAGTAAGCAAAATCTAAAGTGTTCCTGAGGTGAGGCAATACAGTACAGTGGTTGCCCCCTCTTCTAGCCCAGCACACCAGCTTTGTTTCTGGTCCTTTTTTTTTTTTCATCTCCACCCCCATGTCAGAAGCTGTGTCATGTCTTGTCAACCAACATATTCCCCACAATTCCTACTAGTCTCTTTGTTGGCTCCCAATTCAGTTAATTTCAGTTTTGGACAAAGAAACCAATTGTGTATCAAACATAAAATTGGGACATTCTATAGTTATGATTTACAAATTGCTGGTCAAATATGGTAAGCATTGGTTCTATTCATTATATAAGAGCAGTAACCAATTTGATGGGGTACTGTAAGAATAATGGATCCTCTTACATTATATATATGTGAATATGTATATATACACACACACATTTGTTATTTTGCCATTGTCACATTTCAAATACATGAATCAAAATCATTATTAGAGAGTAAAAAGAAACACACACAAGAGAATAAAGTGTACCTTGACATTGTTTTTAGCAGAACAAGTTTTAATTAACTTCTCAGATACAATCTTATACCATAAAATTTCTAAATATGACAGTGGTTGAATGATATTATTTATATATCAGATGTATTGCTTTTCAGCATGCATATGAAATCTGTACAAAGCATAAGGAAGACCAGAAAAGAACTAGTGAATTTGAAATTTAGTGAAGGCAAAACCCACTGAATATAATGTAGATTGTCAGAAGAAAAATTCTAGAAGGAGGACTGTAAAGAGATGTCTGACACAATGAATGCTGCAATAGGCTGATGCATAGTAATAATAATGAAGAAATAAAGCTGCAATTCTTCTACTATCTTCCTTAAAATTCTAAAAGATAAATTAATCTGTATTTGAAAAATAAAAGACAGATGGTCCCTTAGAAGGAAAAATGGTAAATTTCACCTTATATTCTTTGTACATATTGTCTAGAGTAATCAGCTCCTGGAGAAGGCCATCAAATTTAGTAATGTGGAGGACATCAGAAATGAGGAAGGTACTGGATGTGATGCATTCACACAGTGGCTGTGTCACTGTGATCAGACATGGGAATTATTGTCAGCATGGCACAAGACTGTGCAATGTTTTATTCTCTTGTGCAGAGGGTCATTACAAGTTGGAGCTAATTTGATGATAACAAATAATGACAACTTGAATAAGAAACTATTTGACAAGAATGTTTTTTTTTAATTGTTTATATTTTACATTTTCTCTTTTGAAATTTATGGAAAGACTAGTGAGGCACAATTATTTTTTCTAACCAACAGCATGCCTGCCTTGTAAACTCTAATCATATGGTCAGCTTTTAGATGTCATTTTGCTCATTTAGTATTACTTCAATTATAAGACTAGGAGCTTGAGTTAGTCCGGGTAGACTAGAGGAACAAAATTCAGGGACACGCATTTAAGTATAAGGAAAAGGTTTATATACAAAAGGAATGGGACATGGAGAAAGCATCCCAGCCCAGTCCAGTTCAAAGTCATAAGTCCGGTATTAACCCATATGCCTGCAATCAGTCTATAATGTCTGCTTCTGACTCAGGAAGTCACAGGTCAGTGGGTGCAGAATTCTGGCACTGGCAGGGGTCTCCCCATGGCTCCTCGCCTCCAGGGCTCAGGTCCATCAACAGCATGCCACTCCAACTTCAGAGGGTTGTCTTCATCAGGTCAAAGCCGTGTGGTCTCCCCACTGGCTCCTTCAAATTCTCCCTGCCAGCTTGTCTGTGATTAATTGTCTCTCCAACTAACTTCCAACAACTAGGGAAGATAGCTTCTCATTTTTACGAGGGAAATGTCGCGAGATTTCCCTGGAGTCTCAGGTGAAAGCCATGCCCACACAGAGGCCTCATCAGCTACTCAATGGCTTTCTCCTGATTAACAGGCCAGACTCCACCCCTACATTTCAATTATAAAATTAACATAAGCACATGACTGCCACGGAGCTGTTTGGGTTCAAATTGCTAAATCTTTACCTGCTTATAAACAAACAAATAAACAAATAATGTTGACTATTTGGTTTCATGTAGCAGCTTCACAGGATAAAAACATAGTATTCTGCTTCAAGAAAGTCTACAGACAAGAGCAACTTACAGATATGAAAACATGCTGAGTCATTTCTGTATTTTCAAAAGAGATTTGAGTCAGAATTGACTGCATGGCAAAAAAATAAGGTTAAAAAGTTAAAAAATAAAACGACAAAAATTGACTGCATAGCTTCTGTAACCCAAGCAAATGCTAGATTGTATCTTTCATAGTATAATGAAGTGAGAGAAAGCTAATGTGGCTTATGTGTTATGAAATACTGTAGATATTCATGGTCATCAAGTTAATCCTGTCTCCATTACCATAGAGTGGGAGTCCAAATCCACGATGTTTACAGGATCAGATTACCAATTTTTTTCTTTATATTGAGTGAGTGAAAGTTTAGAACACAGACCTTTTGAGTATTGATCTACCAGGGAAATACTCAGCAACCGATGTCTCCCTTAAACTCTGTATTTAAAAGATAATATATGAAAAAAAGGCAACTTAGCAAAAGATACAAGTTTATAGTGGTAATATCATGTGTCGGGAAAGATGTAGTTTTAAAAGGGTAAAGCAAAACCAAGTGTGTGCTATCATTTTGTTGCAAATACAAAAATATAGACATTGTTAATTACAATATAAGTCTCAGTGTGGTAGTGAAGAGAACATTATCAATGAAGCATTCTCAGCTCCTGCAATACAAGTAGCAACGTGTTGAAATAATGATATTTACCTGAAAGAAGTGTGTGTTTTCATAATTTGCCTTATTGCCTCCTTAATCTGCTTGTTTCTAAGAGTGTAGATGACAGGATTCAAGAAAGGAGGGATTGTCATGTAGAACACAGAAGTGATCATGTCCTGTGTCAGAGAGGAGTTGGAGGTTGGCTTCAGATACACAGCAGCAGCAGAGCCCAGGAAAATTGTGACAATGAGGGATGCAGGTGGAAAAGGCCTTTGTTCATTCTCCTCTGGTTGGAAACTTGAGCACAGTAGAAAATATGTGAATATAAGACATGGTGATGAAGGAAAAGAAGCCACCACTTAATATCATTCCAGAGGCAAAAATTGTAATTTCATTGGCTAAGGTGTCAAAGCAGGAGAGCTTCAGCAGAGAAGGGGCATGACAGAAAAACTGATGAACCACATTAGAATGACAAAAGGACAAATGGAATGTGTTCCCAGTGAGCATACTTGCATAGACCAGACCACTGAGCACAGAGGCCAGTGTCATTTGGACACAGACACAAGGGGTCATGATCACATGGTAGTGGGGGGGCTGGCAAATGGCCACATAGCGGTCACGGGACATGATGGTGAGAAGCAGCAACTCTGTATAAGCACATAAAAATACGAGGAACATCTGAGCTGCACATCCAACCATGGAAATGACCTGGTAGTTTAGCAGGAAGATGGCACATGCCCTGGGTACAGTCACAGAAATGTAACTCATGTCCAATACAGAGAGATTCAGAATAAAGAAATACATGGGGGTGTGAAGTCTTTTTTCAACAGTGACTGCTGTGATAATGAGAAGGTTTCCTGTTAGAGTCGCCAGATACATTAGTAAGAATAACATTGTGTGCAAGACTCTGAACTCCCACACATCAGAAAATCCTGTTAGTAGAAATTCAGTCACTACGGTAGAGTTAGGCATTTCAGTATAATTTCTTTAATTTTTTGAGTGACATAAAATTCCTAAAAAATAAAAAGAATAAGAAGCAAAGGACAAAACAACAATATAACTATGTGCATCGATCGCCCTTTATCCATTATATTTCCTATATCTGATATTTCTAAGTATAACATACCATAATATTAAGCCAAACTCATATAGTATTTTCTATGTGTAAACTAATTTTGAGTGGCAGCAACATAAGTTGTGCTCAGATTGTATTTTTTTTCTATCACTGATGTATATGTTATGCTGTGAGTCAAACACCTGAAGTTTGCCCAGTAGATTTATTGCTTTGATATAGATGATTTCCATTTATGCATATTATTATTAGAACACATTTAATATATAATAGGCTGATTACCAAAATACAACTCATAGAGTGAGAATAGACTACAGTTTTATCAGAATATCTTAATTTTTTATGAGCAGTTTTATTTCATTTTGTCCCTATTGAAGAAAAATTATTATTTTTATCTTTTAAATAAACCTTACTTTTAAATCTTACTTAACCTAGATACCACAGTTAACCAAGTGACTCATAATTGCACCAGGTTTCATTTATTTAAGCTATCATGTGTAATTTTTTCATTCACATACTCTACAATATAATTCTCATTGTAATTATGCAACTCAGAAAATTATATACCACAGTTAAAATGAAAAAGCTGTGTGAACAAAAGACAAAGTTAATCACTGCCACGCAGCGAATGCCCACGCTTGGCTACCCTACGGAGCTGTGAAGAACTGCATCTGGGGTTCCTGAGCCTCTAATGCTTTGTGGGAGTAGAAAGTCTGGCCTTTCTCACGTGGAGCATCTGGTGGTTTTGAACTGCTAACCGTTTGGATCGCAATGCAATGCGCACATACATCCATCGTTGCTTCTAAGTGTCATTGGATTGGCTGCAATCCATAGGGAGCCTGAGCACAACAGAAGAGAATATATGACCTGGTCCCACACCATCCTCACCGCCTAGCTTTTGCCCATTGTTGCAGCTGCAATGAAGAAAGTCTATATTATGGCTGAATTCTAGTAAGTAAACAAAAAGTAAATATAAATCACAACACTCTGATTTCTTTTTTAAATTTTTTCACTCTGATTTCTTATTGCAATGATTTGCTTTTTAAAGTTAACATCTCACAAAATTAATGTGGCAACTTACATTTCTTGAAATGGTTTGAGTTTGAAAAAGCTTCAAATATATAACTTTAACTTCATATTTGAAGGTGGACGGATCTATCAGGCATTGGAGAATTTTTCATATATTAGAGAATTTCATGATTCTTCCATTCCTCAAGTGTAAAACTAAACTGTTCCTTCACTTTTATAGAATGACTGATAGAATACTCTTTCAATGTCCCAAATGGTAAGATATATTTTGTTCATTGATGGACTTTTCATTCATCTACCTATTATCCATTAATCTACTTACAATTTTATCTAATTTCAAAAATATTGTGATAAATTATATGCAGATAGTGATCTGAAAGCAGCATTGATGAAATCTCTGTAAATATAATTGTTAACAAATGTTTATATATTCAGTTTGATATCTGAAAGTACTATATTTATAGTTTAAGTAAAAGAAACTGTGTGTATCATATTTACATGTAATCTCTGAGTCTCACTCTGTAGAAAGAAAATATAAAAATAAATTCTTGGCAAATGAACGTTTTTAAAAGTCAGTAAAATATTTAAAAAAGCAAATAATTTTTGCTCAAAAATATATTTGAGTAAATATATTAGTATAGATTCAAATTATCCAAACTAAGCTCTGAGGATGCAGACTGTACACAGTCTATCTTGAACCTGCCACAGTTTCAAGCATCAGCAGGTAAAAGGCTGTTTCCCACTCCCTCTGAGTTTTATGAGCAACTGTGAATTCTACTATCATGATTGGTGTTGTTGAAAATAGATCTAATAAAAAATCAGTTCATGCACGTGAGCATATTCTCTCTCTCTCTCTCTCTCTCTCTATATATATATATATATATATATTCTATTTTAATTTCATTTACACTGCTTCTTTGTAAACCAGTGAAATGTACAAGAAAGTCAATGAAATCATCTATTCACACAATAGGAGTGTGCCATCAGGAAGATGAGGAAAAAAAATAAATGATTGACCACAAATACTTAGAGGATGCTATTACATATATTGTATAGTTACTCCAGGATTTCTGGTAAGGATGTAGTATTTTAAGTGAAGACAAAATGAGTACGCATGCATCTCAAAATGACCAAGTATCTGAAAGCAATCCTGCTTTAAAACTAGTACCTCTGTTGTCAAATCTATCTAAGAACAAGAGGATGCTGCTGGCACTAGAAAAACCCTTGGGAGTACACCCCTGGGCATTCAAAAATAGACACCACTATGAGGGATTTCAAAAAAAATAATTGGCTTTGTATGGACAATGAAAATGACTCTAAGTATGGGTCCTTTTCTTGAGAATTTTATATCTTAAGACATTAATATATTTGACCATTTAAAAAAGTGACAAAGATCATGGCAATGGAGCTGGGAGTGATTACTGAAACCCTAACGAAGGCTGAACATCATAGTGGGACAAGAGGAAAGCAAAAGGAAATAGAGGAAAGAAATAGGCACCAAAGGACACTTATGGGCCTAAATGCAAGAATTTCCAAATGTAAATATATTATCTATAATATTGGGGAATATAAATCTATGCACATAATTTGTATGTTAAGTATTAAGTTATGAGATAGATATTGGGCATCTACTCAAGTACTCTCAAGAACATTTTTCTCTAATAACCCAGTCATGCTCACCTCCCTGACAGAATCCCTGAAGACAAAATGGGAGCATAAGCAAATGTGTTCAAGAAACATGATGGTGTCTGGATATCACAAGATATAGTATCAGGAGTCTTAAAGGTTTAAAAGTAAACAAATGGCCACCTGAGGAGAAGATAAAAAAATCTACATGGAAAAAGTACACCAGCCTGTGTGATCATGCGTTGTCGAGGGAATCAGGTATCAGGCCTCAAAGACCCAGAACAAAGAATTATGTTAATATGAATGAGAGAAAGTATGCAGTCAAGAGTCAAAGCCCATCTGTAGAAAATTTGACATCCCCTTACAGAAGGGTCACAAGGAAGAGACAAGCTAAGCAGGATGAAACGTATAAAATTAGTTCTTTAATGCTTTCCCCAACTCCTTCCATGACCCCAATTCAACCTTACGAGTCAGTCTCATTACATATAAGAGCTGGAAACACAGGGAATCCAGGACAGGTGAACGCCTCAGAACCAATCATGAGATTAGCTAGACCAGGGGGCATAATGGGGGCATAAGCAAATGTGTTGAAGAAACATGATGGTGTCTGGATATCACAAGATATAGTATCAGGAGTCTTAAAGGTTTAAAAGTAAACAAATGGCCACCTGAGGAGAAGATAACAAAATCCACATGGAAAACGTACACCAGCCTGTGTGATCATGCGTTGTCGAGGGAATCAGGGTAGGGGAATATGAGGGTAAAAGGGGGAAAGCAATCCCCTCCCATTGGGACATACAACAGAAAAGAGAGTCAAGGGAGCCATCGGTCAGTGTAAGACACAAAAATAGTATAATTTACCAAGGGTTCATGAGGGAGGGACAGTACAGGTCTGTGTGTGTGTGTTGAGTTGAGACCAAAGGTTCAAGTAGAAAGAAGATGTTTTAAAACTAATGATGGTAACATATGTAAAAATGTATTTGTTGCAATGTATGGATGCATGAATTATTATGAGAGTGGTACAAGCCTCCAATAAAATGATAAAAAATGGTTAACACTGAGATGATTTAAAGATATCCACAAATTTCAGTTCTCTTAATATCTCAATTATTCCGAGAGTGAATTTTTGCATATTGAAAGTACAGGTCACAGAAGGGAAAGTCAGTGATCCTATTGTTGACTTGGTTCCACAGTTGTTGAACTTGGCAGGTGCTGGGAAGTCAGGTCTGAGTCACGGTGACTTTCGTCAAGCTGAGAAATAAGCTGCCGGTCCTCAGTCATCCTCACAATTGTTCTTATGCTGTTGTTGAAGACCCTGTCCATCCTCTCACTGGAGAAACTTCCTCTGGTGCACATTCCCAATACTTGACCCTACATGATATCTTTCCCCAGGCTTCGGACTCCTGACAGCTTGTGCAAAGTATGTCAAATGAAGTCTTGTCATCCTCATCTGTAGTGAGCACTCTGGAATGGCTTCTTCCAATGCAGACCTTTTGTCCTTTTAACATTTCATGTACTTTCAATATTGTGCTCCAGAACCACAATTTAAATGCATTGATTCCTTTTCATTCTTTTAAATTCACTCTCCAGCTCTCCCATGTAAATGAGTCACTGGAAAATTCCATGACTTGGGTCAGGTGCTCCTTAGTTCCCAAAAGATCTGCCTTGTTTTCAATGCTCAACAGATGATGTGTGCCAAGGCTTTAACAATGGAAAACAACCTTTGATCAGATTGCTGCTTCCGTTAGCATGGAGTATGTCTCAAAGCAAGAAAAAATTCCTCAACGTCTTCAATATCTTATGCATCTAACATAATTATTATTCCATTGTGCTCTATTATTCCAGTTGTGAGGGCTTTGGTCTTAGTACAATTGTCATCCATAGTGGGAGAAATTAATTGCAAAATATAAGTTATGGTACATGTACTGGCACTTAAAATATATTTAAATTTTTTTAATTCACTGTGCAACAAGTAAATCAATTTAAAAATAAACAAAATATCAGAATAGACACCTAAGAAGATATACATAGGGCATCTAAGTAGATAAAAAGATTCCCTATATCTTATGTTAGTAAATTGCAAATGAAGACAACATTGAGATAAGCTACATAACGAGCATAATGAGTAAAATGAACATCACTGACAACTCCGAGATGTTATGGACACCGAGCAATAGAAGCTGCCATTCATTTTCAGAGGAAATGATTTATCATTTTCTTCCATAAAAATTTGAAAGTATAAAGCTAAATATCATAAATATAAATATAAACAAATCCAGTTATTTATTGAATTGATTTAAGAACACATAACTACATAAAAAAACTTTTAACAGATATATGATTTACTCAATTTTTCATTGTCCTCAAATCTATTGTTATTTCATAGCTTTATGCATATGTGCTACAATTTAGAAGCACTCAAGATAGTTTTCAAAAGATCAGTGGCTCAACAAAATGAAGTAATGTATGTAAGGCGCTGACTTAGTAATAAAGGAAATGATGTGTGAATGCACAATCAAAAGCAGAAGAACCTGAATTGCCTACTACCTCGTGAAAGGCTACATGTTGTCTGACCCTCACTGTAGAATAATCTGGTAAAAAGAAAAACAGAAGAAAAAGTGAATAATCAATGCCTTACCAGGCAGAAGATGAGAAGGGGTGAAAGGTAGCATAGGAAAGGTTTTTAGTATAATGAAACTATTCTCTTTGGTAATGTGGTTACTGAAATAGTGGATTCAGGACTTTGTACATTTCCCAAACCTCCAGGTTTATCAAGTGTTGAACAATGATTTCAGAGTGACATTAGTTAATACATATTTGTCAGTAATGGTTCATCAATTTCAACAAATGTACCACACTCATTGCAAGTTGTTAAGAATGCAGAAAGCTGTTCATGTGGGAAGGGCTGCAAGAGAGACTCTCACTATTATATGAGCAATTTTAAAATAAATCTAACATGTTTATTAAATTTAAATTCACTCCATGTATTTTAATGTCTGTTCTTTATGTTTTGTTTTGTTTTGTTTTTGGGGGCATCACTGCCCTCTGGTGGTCGTGGGAGCTACCCAGCCTTGCTCCCGGAGAGCTGCTGGATTTGAACGGCCAAGCCAGTGGGCCGCTCTCCGGTACTCAACCACTATGCCACCGGGGCTCAGTCCTAATGTCTGTTCCATATTTTGGCAAATGCCAAATTTTTGTGTCAATATATTGTCAAGTTTTCTATTGAGAAGGCTTTTAATTATGCCATATTATCTCTACCTAGAGTTCTGGAAATCTAATTTTCTTATTCACATAGTATGCTGCAGGCTATTATTGACATTCGATTTCAGTTTCACATATACCTCTTTAAATTGCCAAGGAAGCTGTATTGGTTTTACCGTATTGTTCTCACACAGTTGATCTCCCCCAAACTCCGTCTCATGAAGTGATCATTCTGTATTTAGAGAATCACCATGGAAAATTCATTTATAAGAGGTAATTAGCCAAATACCAAACAAGCAAAACACAACTCATATATTTGGAGGGTTTCATAGAATTTTGTTGTGGATTTCATGTCCTGAGATGGGCTGTGTAAATATATACCATCTCTTTCTTTAGAACAACAAAGTATTAATAACCCCTTCAGATCCTCCTTATCCCTCAAATCAAAATATGTTGTTACAGGCTTAAATAAAGGAGGAGAAGAGGTGAAATTAAATAGACTTGGTACCTTACTAACAATTGCATCTGAAGTAAACAAACAAAAGAAAAATGAGGGGAAAAAAGAACACAACACCATATAAATCAACTTGTATGGCTTTCTTCTCAAACATAATCTATTAAGTAAAAGAAACTAATCTCAAATGATGACTTATTGAGTAACTAGTATGCTAAAGAAGACTAGCGATTAGAAACAAGGAAGAGACCACCATCAAATGTGCAGTACAAGAGCATTTGTGCATGGTAGTTAATACAGTTCTGTGTATTTTGGTCAATGTTCTTAAATCAAGCAAGTAATTTATAAAAATTCATAAAACCGCAGTTTTTAAGAGACATATTATGTTGTTTGCTGTCATCATTTTCTAAACATTTACTTTTTATTTGAGGTCTTGGTAACAGGTCCTCCTTTTTTCTTTTTTTCCACACCCTTCTTGCTTCCAATCCTGCGAACCCTTGATAGATTATAAATTGTTAATATTTTCATATCTTATGCCAATGGTTGACTCCCTTTATCCTAGTTTCTGTTGGGCATCCCCCTGGTAGGTTTTGCATCCATCATTACCATGGTTTCCCCCTTTCTTCTATTCTCCCTCCCCTTTCTGTTATCCCTCCTTTTACTGCTACTCCCATTTCAGTCCCTGAGGGGGGTCTCTGACCAGGATCCTGAGTTGTGAGTTGTTGTCTGTACCAGTGTACATATTCTGACTTGGACTATCCACTAGCAAGAACTGAAGGGCAGGTTTAGTGTCATGATAACGGAGTTGAGGAAGCCACAAAGAACCGGAGGAATACTGAGTTTCTTTGGTGATTTACGGCATCCTGCTTGACTCATCCTTTCCTTCTGATCCTTCGGTGAGGGAATATCCTATTTCTACTCTAGGGGGTTGGGTCTCTACACTGGCCCATCTCCTTTCTCATAATATGTTTGTTTTGAGTGTTCCGATGTGTGATCAGTTTACCGGATCCTATACATCTCATCATCTCATAGGCTGGTGTTCTTCTTCCACGTGGGTGATTGTTTCTCTGCTAGATGACCACTGGTTTAACTTGAAGCCTTAATATGCCAGACATTATAACTCTTGATAGCGTTCTTGACCACTTTTTTGCTTATGCCCCCATTTTGACTTTATCAATCCTCTAGGGATTGTGAACATGACAGAATGCACTGTTGTAGAACAAAGTGTTCTGTGTTAAGGGGGTGCTTGAGCAGAGGTCCCCAATCTCTCCATATACTCAATGTAATGCCAATTAGCTTTGTCTGCATTGGCCAAGTACCTGCATTTTTATGAATGAATATATTTACATATGTATATACCTATGTTTATAGCTTTCTATAGAGCTTTTCATTCTAGATCTTTACTGTTTCCTTTTATTGTCCTCCTGCTCTAACATCATGCTCACCCTTCTTCTGCCCTTAGTGTTCCTCTCAGCTAGATTGTGGTTGAAGCGACAGCAATGTGGTCCCTGCGTTCCCCTCACTGTTGGCTTTAATTCCTAATGAGTTCCACGTCTATGTTGCTGCTTGCTCCCCTTTCCCTTCCCCTGCCTCCTCTTTCCCACAAGCCCCTCCAGGAGAGCTGGCTCGGTTGTGTTCACCTCAAGTTTAATTCCCATGCCTTCTAAAAATGTATCTAGGCAAAACAACAATAATGGAGATGAAACAAAGAGAAAACAAAGATTGGATGAAAAGCAAAAATTAGAAATGAAACTTGCAAAACATGGCAAAAATAATTCCAGTTTGATTTGTCTGACCTTCATACTGGTTTCTTAACTCTCCTACTGGCTGAGGGGGGTTCTGAGAAACACCCCTCCTAGACTGGTCTGTTTGGGGGCTTCCTCAGGGGCTTTGTGACTTTGTTCCAGTTGCTGACTTGCTGTTTCCTTCTTGGTTTGCCCCACGTGGGGAAGGGATTCAGATCCTGTGTCCTGGGGAGGAGCTGGTCAGACCTGACTCCTTCCATGGCCGTGTCCCCAGTATTGACCTCTGCTGCTCTTTGCTCTCGTGAGGGGACATAATGTGTCCAGCTACTGTCAGTCCAACAGTCCTCTTTGTGCCTTCGCAGCCCCACACAGGGACCCAGCCCTCAGGGGATTGGTGCACCAATGTGGGGCCTTGTCCCTCACTGTCACTTTTCCCTTCTCTGATTGCTTCTATGTGGGCATGGCAGACCAACTCCTCTCCCAACCCTCGAGGTTCTGTGTTGTCCTCAGTAGCACATACTTCTAGAGAGAGATTCAATTTGGCTTTGAATTCTTTCTTGTAGATCTCTCTGTTCATGTGCCGCTTCATGTGGTTATGTTGCCTTCGAAGTTCAGCATGCCAAGATAGGGTCAGCACCCACCCTTCTATTTCTTTGGAAAAATAAGGAATAACCCCTCATTGGGTTAATTAGTGTCCTCCTCCCTCATTGCCTTTATCACCCCCTGTTTTTCTTCCTCCCCACCCATACTTCCCCTTCACCTCCTTTGAGCTGGAATGACTTGTACATCCTTGGGTTTCGTCTGTTCCCCAATGCTGGCCTGTTCCTTAACCCACATAGCGTGAGATGCATGGCTATTCTTCTCTACCTACTGTGTCAGTTATACTTACCTCAGCGGACTCATGTTGTCCTTGTCACTTTGTGATTAGCTAGCTTTACTTAACGGCTTTTCCTCCAGCTCTTCCCATGAGACATTGGGCTCCTCGAATCATCAGTGCTTTTTGGTGATGCCTAGTACTCGCTAGTGCATATGTTCCAAAGACTTCTAATCCTCTCATATAGTGATAGGAAATTAGATTGCGTCCAATTATTTGTGATTGTGCATTGCACCACAATAAACATTTCAAGAGGAGACCACTGGTCTTACCTCTTCTGGGTATATACCCAGTAGAAGAATTTCTGGGTTGTAATAAAACTCAATTTCCATTTGCTTTAAATATCAGCAGACTACTTTCCACAAAGCTGTACATATTTACACAATTTAAGCAGTGGAGGAGAGTTGCTATCTTGCCACAGCCCCTCCAACATTTCTTGCTCTCTGGTTTTTTCATTGGGGTTACTCTCATGGATTTTAGTTAGTATCTTATGATTGTTTTAACTTGTATTTCTTATGGTTAATAAGCAGGAGCATTTTATATGTTTATTAGCCATCGCTGTTCTCTTCCCTTGTGTAATTGGTGTTAAGGCCTATTTTCCAATTCCTTAGGGGGTTAATTGTTTTCTTCCTTTTGCCAGCTAAGTAGATATGGTCGATTTTAGTGGTTAATCCTTTTGTCTGTTGTATCATTGCTAAAAATTCTCTCCCAGCCTCTCCATTCTTCTTTTATTCTCCTGGTGAAGTCTATTGATGCACACAGGTATTTTATTCTTGATAATTGCCACTTATTGATTTCAGGTTCTTATGTTTGTAGTCCTCCCTTCTGCACTTAAATTTAGTCCCTCCACCAATTTCTTAGGTTTGTCATGATTTTTTTAGCCGATGGTGCTGATATTTTGGAGTTTAACTTCTAGGTCAGTGATCCACCTTGAGTTTGATCTTGTGCATGGGCTGAGGGAAGGGACTTATTTCATTTGTCTGTATGTGGCCATACTTTGTTTGCACAGCACCTATTACAAGGGCATCCACTTCCCACATGATGGTTTCTGGGCCCTTGTCCAAGATCACTGGTGCATATACTGATCATTTTATTTCTGGATTATTTGTTCTTTTCCATTGGTCTCAGTATCTGACATTTTTCCAGCACCATGTTTTGACCACTGGCCTCTGTAGTTGGTGCTAAAATCTGATAGAGTCCGTCCTCTGACCTTGTTTTCACCTTGAGGAGTTCTTTGTTACTTTTGGTTTCTTCCCTCTCCAAATGGGATTGATGGTCAGAACACTAGGGTATTTTTGGGGGGAGTGGGCATCACTGCCCTCTGGTGGAGGGAGTAGGAGGCCCAGCCTTTGCTCCTCTGGAGCAGCTGTTGGAATTGAACCTCCATCCCAGTGGGCCTCAGTCCTGTGCACAACCACTCCGCCACCAGGACTCAGCCCAAAACTAGATTTTAATGATTTGTCCTTCCATGTCTTTCACATTCCTATTAGAAATGGACCATCATGCTAGTTCCTTGCGTTGTAGTCACAACTCAGGATGGTGGGCAGAGGATGGCAGAGGGTATACACTGTCACTCTCTTCACCCCTCTGCTCTCTATCACCCCTCTGTGGTCCCCTAGGGATATGAGAGACCCTCTTTCAATAACTATGTCTGCTTCATTTCAAGCTTCTTCCTTTCTGTTATCTGCTGTGTTTCTTTGGGTAGTTGTTCTTTTCTCTCTCACTCGCAGAATAAAGAGGAGAAAGATGAGAATCAAATGTGCTACCTCTTACAGTATCTGAGAATCAGGAGCAATAGCAAAGGTCAAGCTTATACATGTCATTCTCAGTGTAATTGTTTCTGGTGTGGTCATGAGTATCTCTTCTGTTTGAATAACTGTCAGGGTCAGAAGCAGACTATATCTCCCTACGGCCAGAAGCAGAAACTTCAGGGAGACAGGGTAGCTAGGAGTATGCAGAATCTTAGGGTGCTCCTGAGGTGAGGCAATACAATCCAATGCCCCCCCCCCCGCCCCGTTTCCGTCTCCTACCCTCGCACACCCGCTTTGTTCCTGGTCCTTTTGTTCTTCTTCATCTCTCCTCCTATGTCAGAAGCTGTGCCACTGGCCTTCTCAATCAACATATACATATGTCTTCTACATATCCACTACAATTTTCAGTAGCCTCTCTTTTGGCTCCCCATTCAGTTAATTTCAAATTTTAAAAAGAAACTCAATTGTATGATTTATAAATTATTGATGGAATATGGCAAATAATATTTCCATTAACCAGATAATGTCAGTAATGAATTTGAAATAGTTTGGCAATAATAATGGGTTCTCCTATGTGGCAGTCATGTGCTTATGTTAATTTTATAATTGAAATGTAGGGGTGGAGTCTGGCCTTTTAATCAGGAGAAAGCCATTGAGTAGCTGATGAGGTCTCTGTGCCGGTATGGCTTTCACCTGAGACTCCAGGGAAATCTCGCGACATTTCCCTCGTAAAGATGAAAAGTTAGTTGGAGAGACAATTAATCACAGACAAGCTGGCAGGGAGAAGTTTGAGGAGCCGGCGGAGAGACCACACGGCTTTGACCTGATGAAGACAGACCTCTGAAGCTGGAGTGGCATTCTGTTGATGGACCTGAGCCCTGGAAGCGAGGAGCCATGGGAAGACCCCTGCCAGCTCCAGAATTCTGCACCCACTGACCTGTGGCTTCCTGAGTCGGAAGCAGACATTATAGTCTGATTGCGGGCATATGGGTTAATATTGGACTTAGGACTTTGAGCTGGACTGGGCTGGGATGTTTTCTCAGTGTCCTGTTCCTCTTGAACATAAACTCATTCCTTATATCCATATGTGTGTCCTTCAATTTGTTCCTCTAGTCTACCTGGACTAACACATTATGGTACCTAAGGAGTGGGGTACTAGAGGAACAAATCATAAGATGGAAAGTAGAAGCTTATTTGACTTGTGCTTCGTGGTATTGTTACTTCTTTGGCTAGACAGAAGTCAGATATGTCCTTAGAGTTTACTGAGCTATTTTCTGGAAACAATATGGGAAGTTATTAAAGTTTTGATTATTTTGTTTGGAAGCTATCTTTGGTTGTTCCTATATAAAATGGATACTGTTAATGTATATCTTGAGCTCAGGGGTGGCGGCCGCCATTTGAGTGTCTCAGAGCTGGTTCTATTCAGAGACAATGGTTAAGAAGATCAGAATGCCAGACCAAAAGCAGGGATCTGTTTTGATGCCTTTTGAGACCTAATTCAATGTTTTTGTGTAAACAGTAGTTTAAATAAGGATAAAGAAAAGCTTAATAAGTATTGACATTCTGTTCTAAGAATTTAGTTTGATTTCTAATTATGCTGTTTATACTTTTTTATGCCTGTTATTGTAAATATAAGGATGCATAGAAATGTTTATTGGAAAGTCTGGAAAGAGTTTGCAAATCCAGTTACCTCAAGCCAAGCATTTACCTCTAGAGGGTTTAGAATTTAGCGTCAAAGACATCTCTAAAGTAATTAACCCCACCTTGAGCTTACCTCACCTTGCAAAGATGAGACGCTATCTTCCCTAGTTAGAAGTTAGTTGGAGAGACAATTAATCACAGACAAACTGGCAGGGAGAAGTTGGAGGAGCCAGCGGAGAGACCACATGGCTTTGACCTGATGAAGACAGCCCTCTGAAGCTGGAGTAGCATGCTGTTGATGGACCTGAGCCCTGGAAGCGAAGAGCCATGGAGAGACCCCTGCCAGCGCCAGAATTCTGCACCCACTGACCTGTGGCTTCCTGAGTCGGAAGCAAACATTATAGGCTGATTGCGGGCATATGGGTTAATATTGAACTTAGGACTTTGAGCTGGACTGGGCTGGGATGTTTTCTTAATGTCCTGTTCCTCTTGAATATAAACCCATTCCTTATATCCATATGTGCATCCTTCAATTCCTTTAGTCTACCTGGACTAACACATCCTACATGAGCGCAATATATAGGTGTATGTACACATGGTGTATGTATATGTATGTATATATGTATATGTTTTTGCTATTTTACCATTGTAACCTTTTCTTTTTGTGTGGGGGGGGAGCATCACTGCCCTCTGCTGGTCATGGGAGCTACCCAGCCTTGCTCCCAGAGAGCTGCTGCTAGATTTGAGCCATCAAGCCAGGGGGCTGCAGTTCCGCACTCAACCCCTTACGCCGCTGGGGCTCAGGACGAATTTGTAACCTTTTCAATAATATTCACCAGAATCACTTTTAGAAAGCACAATAAGGAAACACACACCAGGGAGAAGCATGTGAATTTTTTTCTCTTGGCAGAGCAAGTTGAATTTACTTCTCTGATAAAATACGAAACTGTAAAGTTCTAGACATGATAACAATTAAATGCCATTATTTATGCATTAGCGGCATTAACTTTCAATATGCATATGGAATCTGTACAAGGATTAAGGAAGACAAAAAAGGATTAATGCATTTGAATTATTACAGGGCAGTCAAAGAATATTGAATATGTTGTGGATTTTTATAAATTGTTGATCACACAGTGACCATGCAGTGAATGTGACAATAGGTTGAAGCATAATAACAATTATGAAGATGGTATAGGATTTCTGATGCTGCAATTTTTCTGCTATCTTCCTTGTGCTCCTAAAGGAGAAACAAATCTGTATTAGAAAAGTAGGGCAGTCGGTCCCTTAGAAGCCAGGATGGCAGAACCAAACTTTGTATACTTTGGACATAGTGTCAGGAGAGATCAGCCCCTGGAGAAGGTCATCGTGTCTGGTAAAGAGGAAGGGCAGCAAAAGGAGGAAGGCACTCTGTGCAATGTAATTTACACAGTGGCCATGGCAGTGGGATCAGTTCTAGGAATTACTGTCAGGACAGCACAGGACTGTGCAGTGTGCCGTTCTGTTGTGCATAGTGTGGCTATGCACTGGAATGGACTTGATGAGACCAAATAATAACAGTGTGATAAGAAACTGCTGGATCTCACAAAACAACAATGATTTTAAGAAAGTAGTTTATAATTCAGATTTATCTTTTGCAACTTATGGAAAGGCTAAGTTTTCTTATCAACAGCATGCCTGCCTTGTAAACTCTTATCATATGTCATATTTTAGATGTTATTTTGCTCATTTTTACTTTTGCTTACTTATTAGATTAAGAGCTGCTTTGGTTCAAATTGCTAAGTAACAAACAAACAAACAAGGTTAGCTGTTTGATCCCATGCAGCAGTTCCACAGTATAAAAATCTAGCATTCTGCTTCAAGAAAGTTCACAGACATGAATGTTTTACGGATCTGAAGACATTCTGAGGCAGGTCAACATTTTCATAAGAGATCTGAGTCAAAATTGATCCATGGCACCAGTAAACCATATAAAATGCTTGATTGTATGTATTGTGGTATAATGAAATCCAACAAAGGAATATGGCTTGCCTGTTCCTGAATTTTGTGATATTTATGGTCATCAAGTTTATTCAGTCTCAGAGGGGGAGTTCAAATTTTTGATGTTTACAGGATGAGATTACCAAGTTCATTCATTTTTATGGAGCAACTGACAGTTTAGAACATGACCTTTTGATTACAGATCTAGCAGGTAAACATCCCAAACTTTCCTTGAACTCTATACTTAAAAGAGAATATATGGAAAGAGTTACTTAGCAAAATATACATGTTTGTAGAAGAAAAGTCATAGGTGTCAGGTAATGTGTATTTTGATACAGCAAAACAACTCCGGTGTGTGTTATTATTTCATTTTAAGCAAATAAATACAGGAATTGTGAATTAAAATCTAAGCCAAAGTTCAGGAGTAAAAAGAACATTAACTCTGACCCATTGTCAGCTTCTGCAATCCAACTAGGAATATGTTGAAATAATGATAGTCTTCCTTAAACACGTGAGGGTTGTTCTTAAAACCTGCCTTATTGCCTCCTTAATCTGCTTGTTTCTAAGACTATAGATGACAGGATTCAAGAAAGGAGGAACTATAGTGTAGAACACAGACATGATCATGTCCTGTATCTGAGGGGAGTTGGAGGTTGGCTTCAGATACACGACAGTAGCAGAGCTGAGGAAAATTATGACAATGAGGATGTGTGGGATGCAGGTGGAAAAGGCCTTTGTCTTTCTCCTCTGGTTGGAAACTTGAGCACAGTAGAAAATATGTGAATATAAGACATGGTGATGAAGGAAAAGCAGCCACCACCAACTATCATTGCAGAGACAAAAATGATAATTTCATTGGTTAAGGTGTCAGAGCAGGAGAGCTTCAGCAGAGAGGGGATATCACAGAAAAACTAATGAACCACATTAGAATGACAGAAGGACAGATGGAATGTGTTCCCAGTGTGCAGACCTGCATAGACCAGGCCACTGAGCACAGAGGCCAGTGTCATTTGGACACAGACACGGGGGGTCATGATCACGTGGTAGTGGAGGGGCTGACAGATGGCCACATAGCGGTCACGGGCCATGATGGTGAGGAGCAGTAACTCTGTATAAGCACATAAAAATATGAGGAAAATCTGAGCTGCACATCCAACCAAGGAAATCACCCTGCAGTTTTGCAGGAAGATGACACAAGCCTTGGGTACAGTCACAGAAATGTAACACATGTCCCAGACAGAGATTCAGGAGAAAGAAGTACATGGGGGTGTGAAGTCTTTGGTCAACAGTGATTGCTGTGACAATGAGAGATTTCCTGTGAGAGTCGCCAAGTACATTAATAAAAATAACATTGTGTGCAAGACCCTGAACTCCCACACATTAGAAAATCCTGTCAGTAGAAATTCAGTCACTATGGTAGAGTTTTGCATTTCAGATGCTTTTAAATTTGCTAGACATATTTTTAAATTTCCTAAAAAATAAAAAAGAGAACAAGGATTACAGGAGGATAGATACTGTTACTATGTGCATTGATCCACTTCTATCCATTCTATTTTCTACATTTGGCATTTGTAAGAATAAAATACCATTATATTAACCCAATATAAAAGGCCATTCTAGTATATAAATAGGTGGTGAGAAAAATACACTCAGAGAGAGAGGAAAGACTACATTTTTGTCTGAATATCTCAATTTTTATGAGTAGTTTTATTTCATTTTCCCTGTTGAGGAAAATGATTATTTTTATCTTCATTTCCACATCCATTTTCTGCATATATATTCATCACTTTGGAAGGTACTCTGCAAAATTATCATTTCTGACAATCTTTTTCTGCTGGCAACATACGTTTGTTCATATTAATCAGAAAGAAAGTAGGGCTGTGTGTAGACATCTCATTTTCTCTAGCTGCATTTTTGTAAAATATTTATTACATTTTAAAGGCTAACTTTTATTCTTCTTTAACCCAGATACTATAGTTAACCAAGTGCATCATAAGACACCACGTTTCATTGATCTAAGCTATCATATGCAATTTACATTATTCACATATTCTACAATATAATTCTCATTATAATTATTCAACTATGAAGATTATATGCAAAAGTTACAATGAAATAACTGTGCCAGAAAAAGACCAAGTAAATTAGTTAAGTATTAAAAATAGCAAATGATTTTTGTTCAAAGAAAAATCACTGCCGTGGAGTGAATGTCCACGCTTAGCTACCCTCCAGCGCACTGTGGAGCTGCACCTGTGGCTTTCTGAGACCACCACTTTGTGAGGGTGCGACGTCCCGCCTATCAGCCGTGGAGCACCTTGTGCTTTCAGAAAGTGGACCTTTTGGAGCGCAACAGAATGTGCACCTACACCCACGGTTGCTGTTCAGGGACAATTGCCTGTGATTCACTGGGACGCTGAGCACAAGATAACACTCCTGCGCCATCCTCACAACCCAGCCTTTGCCCATCGTGGCAGCAAGTCAACGGTACTGACTGAATTCTAACAAACAAAACGTAACAAAGAAATCATAGCACTCTGCTTTTTTAGTGAAATTTTTGGCTTTGAAAATGAACACAACAATATAAAATATCCTGAAATGTTATGCGTAGAGTTGGTAATGCTTAAAATGTGTAATTCTTTCGCTTTATATTTGAAAGCAGTTGGGTATATCATGCATTGGAGAATTTTTCTTAGGAGATTTGAGAATCACATGATTCTCCCATCCCTCAAATGTAAAATCAAACTATACTTTGACTTTTATAGAACAACTGACAGGATTCTCTTTCAATAACCCAAATTGTAAAAATTGTTTTGTTCATTGATGCATTTTTCTTTTCCCCACATATCGATTAGCATTCCTATAATTTTCTGTAATTTCAAAGAGATTGTGAGATTAATTATATGCAGATGATAACTTGGAGGCAGTCTTTTTGGGATCGCTATAAATATAATTATGAGCAAATGTTTGTATATCCAATAGCTTCATATTATATATAATCATAGTTTAAATAAAAGGAACTGTGTGTATCAAATTTACATGTATTTCATATAATCCCGAGCCTCACTCTGTAGAAAGAAAATATAATATTGAATGATTAGTGAGTGAAAACTGTTTTTAAATAGCATTAGTTAAATACTAAAAATAAATAATGTTTGTTCCAAGAAAATATACTCCAGTTAATACATTAATATAATTTTAAACTATCCAATTTAAGCTCTGAGGATGATGTAGACTGTATATTTAAGAATTATCACAGTTTCTAGCAACAGCAGGTAAAATGCTGTTTCCCACGCCCTCTGAGTTTTTATGAACAACCATGAATTCTGCTACGATGATTGGAGTTGTTGAAAAGAATCGGTTGATGCCTGTGAGCATATTTCCTCTCTATGTATTTTACTTTAAACTCATTACAATGCTTCTTTGTAAACCAGTGAACTGTACAAGAAAACAATGTAATCATCTATTCATGTAGTAACAGGAGTATGAGAAAAATAAAATCAATAACAAATACTCACAAGTAGTTATTACATATGTTTTATAGGTGATCCAGGATTTTGATAAGGTAGCAGCATTTTAAGTGAAGACAAAAATGAGTAGGCATACTTCTCAAAATAACTGAGACTCTGACAGCAACCTTACTTTGTAACTTGTTCCTCTGTTTTCAGATATATCTAAGAAAACAAGGATGCTGTTGACACTCCAAAAACTCCTGAGAGTACACCCATGGGCATTCAAAATTAAGCACTTCCCAGCAGGAATTAAAAAAAAAAATAATTGGCTCTACATGGACAGTGAATAGGAGCCTAAGTAATGATCCTGTTCTTGAATATATTTTGTCTCAAGACATATTAATATATTTGACCATTTAAAAATGGCAAGAAGATCATGGTAATATGGCTGAGAGGAATTATTGAAACCCCAAGGAAGGCTGAACATGATAGTGGGACAAGAGCAAAGAAAAAGGAAATAGAGGAAAGAACTAGGAGTCGAGACATAATTATAGGCCTAAATTCAAGAATGTAGATATGAAAATATATTTATATATAATGATAGAGAATGTAGATATATGTACATACATTTATATGTAAAGTTTTAAGTCCTGAGGGGACATGGGAGAGGGGGAGTTAGGGGAAAAGAGATGGTGTTGAACAACCCAGGGACAAGGAAATAAGTGATCCAAAATCAGTGTCAAAGAGGGTGTGAGAAACCTGGTAGGGATTGGTCAAGGGTAATATACCTGAGAGAAATGACTGGAAGCCAAATGATGCTGAACACGACAGTGGGGCAAGAGGAAAGTAAAAGGAAATAGAAGAATGAACCAGGAGGCAAAGGACATTTAAAGAAGTCTAAATACAGGCATGTACATGATGATGGGGAAATAGATCTATATGCGTATATTCATAGCACTTTAGTATTAAAACACCAAATGGACATTGGGCCTCTGCTCAAGTATTTCCTCAATGTAAGACTATTTTGTTCTTATTAAATTGGCATTCCATGAAGCTTTCCTTCCTGACAGGATTGCAGAAAACAAATGTGTGCATAAGCAAATGTCGTGAAGAATGCTGATGGTGCCTGGTTATCAAAAGATAAAGTATCTGAGGTCTTAAAGGCTTGAAGGCAAATTGGAAGTCATCTATCTCAGAAGCTACAAAGCCCACATGAAAGAAGCTCATGAGTCTGTGTGACCATAAAGTGTGGAAAAGATTAGGTATCAGGCATCAAAGGGCAAAAATCATATCGTTGTATGCCCACTTGCTGAATTGATCGCTAAAGACAAATGTGTGGATAAGAAAATGTGGTGAAAAAAACTGATGGTGCCTGTCTACCCAAAGTTATAGTGTATGGAGTCTTAAATGCTTGAAGGTAAACAAGCGGGCATCTAGCTCAGAAACTACAATGCCCACATGGACGAAGCCCACCGTTTGTGTGACTATGAGATATTGAAGGAATCAGGGGTCAGATATCAAAGAACCAAAATTTTTGTAACTACAAATGAGGGGGTAGGTGCAGAATGGGGTCACAAATTTCATCTATATGTAGTGGGACAGCCCCTTACAGAATTGTCACTAAAAAGAGATGAACCAGTAAGTAAGCAGTGTGGCAATGATGAAACATATGCCTTTCTATAGTCCTTCACTGCTTCCTCTACCCCATAGTCATGATCCCAAATTCTACCTTACAAATCTGACTAGACAAGAGGATGTACACTGGTACAAAGAAGAACCAGAAACAGAGTATCCAGGACAGATGAGTCCTTCAGTACCAGTGATACCGGGAGGTTGGAGGAAAGGTGGGAAAGAAAGAGGAAACCGAGTATAAGCATCTACATATAACCTCCCCACTTGGGTAAGGACAACAGGGAAGTGGGTGGAACTAGACATCATACTGTGTAAGATATGACAGAATAATAATAATAGCTTATAAATTATAAAGGGTTCACGAGGAAGGGGGCAGCAGGAAGGAAGGGGAAATGAGAAGTTGATACAAGGGCTTAAGTAGAAAGCATATGTTTTGAGAACGATGAGGGCAGCAAATGTACACCTAGGCTTGCCATACAATGGATGTTTGTATGGATTGTGATAAGATTCTGTGAGCCCTCAATAAAAGGATTTTTTTTTAAAGTCTCTATGAACACAAGAAAACTTTGCTCTAATAAGCTGTCATTCTGCAATGCTCACCTTCCTGACTGGATCCCTTGAGAAAAAATGGATGTATTAGTAAATGTGGTGAAGAAAGATGCTGGTTTCTGGATATCACCAGATGCAGTTTCTGGCATCATAAATGTTTGAAGGCAAATAAGCAGCCTACGTGTGAGAAGGAACAATGCCCACATGGAATAAGCACACCAGTCTGTTTGATCATGTAGTGTCAATGGGATCCAGCAACAAAGACCCCGAACAAAAATCATATCCATATGAATGAGGGGTACAGAGTGGAGACTCAAAGTCCACCTGTAGACAATTGGATAGCCCCTTACAGAAGTGTTACACGGAAAAGTCAAGTTAGTCAGGGTGTAGTATAGCACTGATGAAGAATACATCTTTAATTCTTCAATGTTCCCTCCACACACACCTCTCACGACCCCAATTCTACCGTACAAATCAGAGAAGTTACAAATAAGAACTGGAAACACAGGGATTCTAAGACAGATAAATCCCTCAGGACTAATAATGAGATAAGTTATAGTAGGAGGACAAGGGGAATGTTGTGGGAGAAAAGGGGAAGCAATCACAATGATCTGCTTATAATCCCTTCCCATGGGAATGCACAATAGATAAGTGGGTAAAGGAAACCATTAGTCAGAGTGACATAAAAAATTATAAACTCTCAAGGATCCATAAGGGCATGAGGATAAGTGGTAGGGATGAACTGACACCAACTACTCAAGAAGAAAGTAGATGCTTAATGACAGCAACATATTTATAAATAGGCTTGACACTATGGAAGTGGATATACAAATTGTGATAAGAGCTGGATGAATCCTCCATAAAACAATTTTAGAAATTGGCTCAGATTGTGATAATGATTTAAACATATACAAAAATTTTGTTCTTTTACATCTCATTTATTCCTAGTATGAGATTTTGTTTATTGAAAGTTCAGGATCACAGAAGGAAAATCAAGGATCCTATTGTCCTTTTGGTTTCACATTTGGTTGGACTTATTAGGTGTGGTGAAATCCGTTCTGATTTATATTGACCATAGGTGAAAAAGAACAAAAAATACTTCCTGGTCCTCGACCACCCTCACAATTGTTGTTATGCTGCTGTCCATTGTTGCAGCCACAGTGTCAAGCCATTTCTTGAAGAAACTTCCTCTTGTGACAGTCTCTCTACTTGACCTTATGTCCCGGCCTGCGGGTCCATAATTCACAAGTCCTGGAAGGAGGAGCGGGAATTGGGGGGACAGGAGACATGAGAAATGGAGACAAGACAGGATTCTGATCAAGTCTCGTTTATTGGAGCAAAACTTAGGGTAAATATAGTCAATGTCAGGAGTAAAGGTCACAGCTCATGCTAATGAGGTAAAGTCAACAGGGGGCCAATCCTAGACGAGTGCCAAATATGATGCGCAAAAGGGGCTATAGTCCTCAAAGACGTCCGTATGCTAATAAGGGTATACCGGAGTGAAGCGGGCAGATTATAGCAACCAATCACAAAGATGCAAGTCAAGACAAGCAGAAATGCCTTATCTATAAGCCTAGGTAATTAGCATGTTAACAAGTGAAGGTCAGTACATCTGAAAGTCAGGCTTCAAAGGGCAGGGCTGTTTACAGTTAAAGATAACAGACTACTAGTCTTAGGTGATTAGCATATAGTTACTGACAACTGAAGGTCAGCAAGTCTGCAAGTTAAGCTTCAAAAGGCAGGACTGTTTACTGTTATAAAGATAATAGACTACTAAGTTCAGGCAACAAACATTAACAGAGTTCAGACTAGTGACTGTAGCAAGGTCAAGCATGTCCGGGCTGGATGGCTCCAGACAACCTCACATGATACCCTTCCCCAGGCATCGGCCTGCTGACAATATGTCCAAAATACGCAAAATGAGGTCTTTTCATCCTCACCTGTAATGACCACTCTGACATTGCTTCTTCCACTACAGAACTGTTTATCCTGTTAGCAGCTGATGGACTCTCAGTACTGTTCTCCTGCAGCACAGTTCAAATACATTGATTCTTTTTCATTCTTCTTTATCCACTGTCTGAATTTCACATGCAATTCACTAATTGGACGTAAAAATACCATGGCGTGGGTCAGGTACACCCTAGTTCTCAAGATCATCCTTGCTTTCAATACGCAACAAATGTTTTCTGCAGCAGCTTTAACAAGGGAAAACTAATTTTTATCTGATTGCTGCTTCCATGAGGATGGAGTGTGAATCGAAGCAAGAAAATATTTCTCGACAACTTCAACATTTTCTCCATCTATCATGATCATGTTCTCTATTGTTCTAGCTGTGTGGACCTCAGTCTTATTACATAATGAACTGTCATTCATATTGGAAGAAATTAATTGCAAAATATAAATTTTGGTACAAATACTTGCACTTAAAATATATAAAAATTTAAAAGTTACTATACAACAAGTAAAATGAGCAAACTATTTGAATAGACACCTAAGAAGATATTCAGAGGGCATATATAGAGATAAAATATTCTCTATGTCTTATGTTAGGAAATTGCAAATGAAGACAACATTGAGATAAGCTACATAACTAATATGATGAGTAAATGAATACTACTGGCAGCACTAAAATTTTAAAGATACAGAGCAGTAGAAGGAAGCCCTGCATTTTTGGAGGAAATGCATGATTCATTAGTTATTCTGTAGAAAATTTGAAATTATTAAGCTAAATATATTTTCATACTACAAGCTAGCCAGTGATAAAAAAAAATGAAGTATTTCTCCAATTGATTTAAGGACACATAACTGCATAAAATCTTTGAACAGATACTTAACTAAGTTTTATTCAATTTTTCAGTGTCCTCAAGTCCAATGTTACTTCACAGCTTTATTCAGATTTGCTCCAATTTAGAAGCACTCAAGATATTTTTCAAAATATCAATGGATAAACAAAATGAGATAATGTATGTAATGCAGTGCTATTTAGTGATAATGAAGATGGAGTGCAAAGCCACAAACAAAAGCAAAAGAACCCGAATTGCCCATTACTCAGTGATAGAAACCAGCTTGAAAGGCTATATGTTGTATGATCCTGACTAGAGGACAACCTGGTTAAAAGAAAAACAGAATAAAGAAGGAAAAAATAAATGAGTTCCTTGGGGTTCAGAAAGAGGTGTGAATAAGTAGTGTTGGAACTTTTTTAGTGCAATGAAACTACTGTTGTGATGGGTAGGTTTGTTATGCCAACATGGCCACAGAAGATTGGTGGGTCTGTTGTGACGGCACAGCCAATGAACATGCGGGATGAATTGAAGGGCAGATATAGAAAGGGCTCGGCAAGTTCTGCCCACTCTCTTGCTTCCAGATCTTTGGACCAGAGAGCTGCTTTGTTCGTCCTGTGCCTTGACATCCAAGGAACACTGCCCACTAATCGTGGATTGTGTTGCTGTGAGTTGAGGATCCTTCAAGCCCTACTTTGTCACGCTCCTGGGATATACATCTCTTGAGCTGGAGACTGTTGGACTCTGTCATCTGGCTGACCTTTGTCGACCTGCTCTGCTGTTTTCTGCCTGTAACCAGATAGCCTGGATTGTTCTACAGAGAACTACACAGCGGCCCTCAAGACTTGAAGGACTGCCAGTCTTCTAGTTGCCTCATGCAAGTGAGTTGCACCAAGCAATCTGTATTGCTTTATAGTTAACTTTTTCTTTCTTATCTTACATACCTTTCTCAATATATAAATATATAAAAAGAATTACTAGTGTCCTGAATTTTATTTCTCTAAGAGAACCCTGCCTGACACAAGTGGTACCAGGAGAGGTTCTGGGAGAACATATGTCTGATATATTCCAGCAGTTTTGTCAAGATGCCAAGTATTAGGAAGCTGGTTGACTGGTCCTCCTTACAATGGACTATGTGCTTAAGGAGAGGGATTGCCTCAGAGCCTCAGAAGCACTCCTTAAGTGCCGACTCACAGACTTGAAGGCATTGGCCTGTGCTACAAAGGAAAGCCTTCTTGCCTGTAGTAAAAGAGCCGATATTGCTGAGAACCAGGTACAAAGTTTCATTATGCGAGTGGCTGAATTACAATGTCAGCTGAATGGGAGATCTAGAGCAGTGTTGGAAGCCAAAGTGAGGGCTTTGATAGGAAAAAATTGGGACCCTGAAACATGGGATGGGAATATATGGGCTGATGATCCAGAAGAGGAGGATATTATGCCACTATTAGAAACAAGTGAACCAGCCCAGTCAATAGATCTGCCCCTCCCAGTTGAAGATAGTAGTCTATTATCAACAAAGCAACCTACACCTGAGCAGATCAACCAACCTATTCAAGGTGAAACGCCAGGTGGGGCTGAATCTCTACCATTGCCCGAGGGAGATGACTTACAAGATAGTGCTGAGAACACCCAGGAAACACCCTCACCATTGATAGTTTCTGCTAGACCTATAACCAAAATTAAAGCAAGGAAAGCTCCTAAGGGTGAGGCCAAGGTGATTACCCAAGAAAAAGTATGCTATACTCACAAAGAACTGCTGGAGCTTTCAAATATGCACAAGCAAAAGCCTGGGGGGTATGCCTGGGAATGGTTATTAAGGGTGTGGGATACTGGTGCAAGAAATATAATATTAGATCAGTCTGAGTTTCTGGATTTGGGACCCCTAAGCACAGACACTTCTTTCAATGTCTCAGCGAGAGAGGCTAAGAGAGGAACCAACTCCTTATTTGGCTGGTTCACTGAGGCATGGGCTGCCAGATGGCCTAGATTAGACCAGCTTGAGGTGCCTGATCTACCTTGGTACACTGTAGAAGAAGGCATCGGAAAGCTGAGAGAAATTGGTATGGTGGAATGGATCTATCAGGATATTCCCATAGACCCCATAAGGGGGTGTCCTGAGGACATATTGTTCACTACAACCATAAGGAATAAGTTAGTGAGGTGGGCACCAGCATCTTTGAAGACTCCTATAATTGCTTTGTTGTGTGCACCAGGATTTACTGTGGGAACTGCCTTAAGTGAACTCTGACATTTGCCCAGGATGGGGTTGATTGGACTCCGTGGTAAGAGAGAGCAAGTGTCAGCAGTGAATCAACAGAGACAGGGTGCACGTGGTTATAATAGACAACAAGGCTTTCGTGGTAATCAAAGCAGCCTGTCTCGTGTGGAATTATGGCATTGGCTACTTAGTCATGGTGTCCCTAGGAGTGAAATAGATGGGAAACCTACTAAATATTTACGTGACTTATACATGCAGAAGAATGCTGGATCAGGGGAACAGAGGAATAGGCAGTCACGATCACTCAACCAATTCCCAGACCTGAGCCAATTTACAGACCCACAACCACTTGAATGAGGGGAAGGTCAGGTCCCTTGGAAGAAGGACCCTGCCACATCACCGAAGATTTATGCTGTTAGTCTTTCTTTTAGCCTTCCTCAAAGGGACCTCAGGCCTTTCACAAGAGTGACTGTTCATTGGGGAAAAGGAAATAATCAAACTTTTGGGGGATTACTAGACACTGGCTCTGAACTGACACTAATTCCAGGGGACCCAAAGTGTTTCGAAGGCCCACCAGTCAGAGTGGGGTCTTATGGAGGCCAAGTTATTAATGGGGTTTTACCTCAACTATGCCTCACTGTGGGTCTGGTAGGTTCCCGAACCCACCCTGTGGTTATTTCCCCAGTTCCAGAATGCATCATTGGAATAGACATACTTAGTAACTGGCAGAACCCCCACATTGGATCCCTGAAATGTGGAATAAGGGCTATCATAGTGGGAAAGGCCAAATGGAAACCCTTAGAATTGCCATTGCCTAGGAAAATAGTAAACCAGAAGCAATACCGCATCCCTGGAGGGGTTGCAGAGATCAATGCCACCATCAAAGACTTGAAAGATGCATCTTCATTTAACTCACCAATTGACTTGTAAAGAAGACAGATGGATCCTGGAGAATGACAGTGGATTATCGTAAGCTTAACCAGGTGGTGACTCCAATTCCAGCTGCAGTTCCAGATGTGGACTCATTGCTTGAGCAAATTAATACTTCTCCTGGTTCTTGGTATGCAGCTATTGATCTGGCAACTGCCTTCTTCTCGATACCAATTTCGAAGGATCACCAAAAA
>PVJH01008568.1:9908-84616 GCA_004026705.1 Nesogale talazaci | reverse complement strand
AAAAAAAAAAAAAAAAAAAAAAAAAAAAAAAAAAAAAAAAAAAAAAAAAAAAAAAAAAAAAAAAAAAAAAAAAAAAAAAAAAAAAAAAAAAAAAAAAACCCATAATCATGAGCATTATCTATAAATGCTGTGGGCGCAGCGCAATAACTGAGTCCAGCCGAAAAGCAGAGCGAGCACAAAAAAGTAGAGGGAGACAGATCAGTTTGTGAGCAATACTTAACTCAATATTCTCATATGTACATTTTGGGAAGCCAGTAAAACCAATCTTCACTAATTCCTTGCAGTGTTACTGTGAGGGTAAAGAGTATGTGCCTTTTAAATCGTAAGCGTCCGCTACAGTCTTCCAGAAAGACTGCACTGATTTATGCTAGCCATTGAAGAAACCACCCCTTTCTTCACACCCTAGTAAATGCCAGAAATGGTCAACCTCCCATTTCACCAACCTTCAAGGTAGAACATATCTCAAGTATATCATGTGAGGGTCTCTCATTCATAAGAGAGCATATTTTGGTCGTTAAACTCTTATTTAGTTAGACCTGGTTAATGTTTCACCATTTCAGGAGGTAGCACATGATCAAGAGCTGATAAAACTAACAAAGAAGTCCAAGATCCCTTGAAGGAATAGGTGAAAACAAGACTTCAGGAATTCACAGAATAACAGTGTAGACTTTTAAACAAGCACCAGCAAGCCTGGAAATGTTTGCTTAATCTATGCCAAGGAATTTGGGAGACAGCTGATGTCAGATGGATCTTAGATGAAAGCAGAAAACACTGGGATTTATTGACTATGCAAAGGTATTTAACTGTATGTGTAATGACAAAGTAGGCAAAGAATAAGAATCCCAGAACACATAATTGTGTCATGCAGAACCTGTACACAGAACAAAGGGATGGATCACATGGCTTAAAATCAGGAAAAGTGTATGTCAATGTTGTCTCCTTTCAATCTGTATGCTGAGCAAACAATTCAAGAAGCTAGAACGTAAGAATGACAACATGACACCAGAACAAAACAGAGACCGATTAACAACCTGTGAGGTGAGGATGACACAAGTTTGCTTGCTGAAAGCAGAGAACTTTAAACACTTACTGATGACCAAAGACTACAATCTTAGTTACAGCTTATGTCTCAACATAAATAGAACTGGACCAATAAGAAACATCATGGTGAAACATCATGGTAAACAGAAAAGATTAAATTTATCAAGAATCTCACTTTACTTGGATTCAAAATCAATTTCCATGGAAGAAGAGCCAAGAAGTCAAAAAGCTATTGCCACTTGGCAAATTTGAAAAAAAAAAAAAGATCACTTTTTAAAGCATTAAAGCAAACAAAAAATGCTTAATAAACCTTGAAGACTAAAGTGTGTCTGATCCAAGCCATGGTCTGTTAAGTTGCTTTGTTTCCATGAGAAAGCTGGATAATGAGTGAGGAAAACTGAAGAAGAATCGATGCCTCTGAATTGTGATGTTGGCAAGAACTAACGAGGTGAAGAATGAACTAACTAACTAGGTGAAGAATGACCAAATCTCTCTTGGAAGGAGTATGGCCGCCATGATGCATAGAAGAGGATGGGAAGACTGTCTCACTTTGGGCAAGTTATCACTGGGGACCACTCCCTGTAGTAGGACATCATGCTTTTGGTAAGGTAGAAGTAAAGAAGAACACAAAGGTGGAAGCCCCTCAATGATATGGACTGACAAGAGACTGCAAGAATAGGCTCAACTCTAGACACAATTGTGAGGGTGGCACGAGACTGGGAAGCCTTTCATTCCATTGTGCACAGGGTCACTGTGAGTTAGTTAGAAGTGGTGGTGACAGGGGGTATGAATCAATTCCGGTCTCTGTAGTCACTAACAAGCAATAACATCATTCCCCCATCAGATGACTCAAACAGCATTTTGATATAAATCATCCTTCATATAGTCGGTCTTTATTATTCTGACACATCTAATATCTGGCTTTCCAAAGTCCAAAAGATTCTTCGAAAATGAGCCAAGTTAAGCCGGTACACTACAAGTAAAAGCAGGCTACAAACAGAAGGAACAACCAACCCCCATTGAGATGAAGTTGCTTTCAACTCATACCAAGCCTGCAGGAGAGAGTAGAAAAGGCTGCACAGGATTTCTAAGGCCATTAATCTTGACAGCACAGACAGCCACATCGTTCTCCCTCAGCGTGGCTGCTGAATTTAAACCACGGACCTTCTGATTAAGTGGATGAAGCAGCCCATTGCTTAATTCACCGTTCCACCAGTTTCACACACTTTCAAAACAGAAGACCTCACAATAGTGAGGACAATATGCAGTTCCTTTCCTGCAGCTACAATCATGGATGATTTAGCCATTTCCAACTCCTCAAGGAATCCTCGTGATGTTACTAACCCCCAGGCCAGCAGTTACAACCCACCAGCTGCCTGCGGGAAAGAGGAGCCGGCAGTCTCCAGCAAAGATTGGAAACCTTATGTGTGGTTTCTAGAGTCAGAATCGGCTCAATGGCATGGTGGCTGTTTTGCAATTCTCTAATATTTACCAACTGATGTTTATTATTACATTGTTACATAGAACCGTTACAACCCAAAATATGTCTATCTATACACGTATATGGACACAAAAGTGGAATTTCTGAATCTTAAAAACTGTTGCATAAATACTGCAGAAGATAGAAGGAGAACCTTCTTCCACGACTGATAAGAGGATAATTAGTGTAACCACTTTGACAATGTCTTATATTGTTTCTTTATTTGTGATGGTAGTTTATTTACCTTTAGGCTCCTGTTACTTCTGTAATTTTATGGATTGCAGATTTTCTTGTTAATAGCTATGAAATCAACTTAGATATAGACTATTCACAGCAATTAAGCCACAATAGAAAACTTACTAATAAGTGAAGAACAATACTTGACAGTGTTAAAGTCTTATAAATACAAAATCAAATCAGCTAGCTGTTTCTTGAGACAGAATACCTTATTGATAAAAGCAAATTCACAGAACAAAAATGTTAAAGACTGTCATTTTCAAATAGCCTTGAAATAACGAAAAGCAAAGAGAGGCATACCCATATATTTAGTGTGGGTTCCAGCAGTGCTTTTCATTTAAAAAGCTGACAATACATACACATTTGGGAATGTAATACTATTTAAATGTGTGAATCGTCGTAAGCTAAGGAGAACAATGAGAACAGCAGGACTTTCAGAACACTTGACTGTGTCATTCGAAAACTGCATGAATCAAGAGGTACTTGTTACAACAGAACGAAGAGATATACTGTGCGGATTAAAATGAGGAAAAGTGTTACAAGGGTTGTGTGCTCTTACCACATTTAGTCAATCTCTAAGTATACAGCAAATAATCCAAGAAGCTGAACTAAATGGTGGAAGGTTTATTAATAGCCGTCCATGTGCAGATAACATAGTCTTGCAAGTGAAAATCGAGGAGGACATAAAGCACTTACTGATGAAGGTTAAGGAAACCTTGAGAAACTTTCAGAAATCAAAATTCTCTCAACTGGACCACTAGACAAGAAAAATGGAAGCTGTCAAGAAGCTCACCTGGCTTGGACCCACAGTGAATGCTCATGGAAGCAGCAGTTATGAAATCAAAGGACACTATTTAATGGGAAAATCAGTCGCACAAGACCTCTCTATAGTGCTAGGGCAAAGATGTCATGTTGAAGACCCAGGTGCTCCTGACCTTAGCTATAATATTCTCATTGTCTCAAAAGCATGTGAAAAGTTGGCGCTCATATGGAGGACCAAAGAAGAACTGCCATATCTGAATTATGATGGTGGAGAAGAATACTAAATATATCATGGTCTGCCAGAATAACAAATAAATCTATCTTGGAAGAGGTACAGCTACAAGGTTCCTTAGAAGCAAAGATGGTGGGACCTGTCTTACACACTTTGGACATGGTATCAGGAGAAACTAGTCTCTGGAAAAGAGCCTTATAATTTCTTGTTGTGGTTGTTAAACTAACTCAGTGCCAGTGATTTGGGTTCATGCTTACTCTATAGAATAGGGTCGAATGGTCTCTGTGGAGACTGCAACAAGAGTAGAATGCCTCAACCTTCTCCTGTCGAGCAGCCGGTGGTTTTGAACTGCAATCCTGTGATTAGAAGCCTAATGCCTGAGCCACTACCTCATCAGAGCTCCTGCGTTTAGTAGATCCGTGGGAAAAAAAGGAAGAGTCTCAAGGAGAGGGATGGACACAATGACTGCAATAATGGTTCAAAGAGAGTAGTAACAAATGCAAAAATGCCACAGGACCAAGCAGCCTTTCCTTCAATTATTTACAGGACTGCTATGAGTCAAAAGCAACACAGCTGCAGTACCTAGTAACAAGTATATTTTGTCACATATAGAAAGTACACACCAGGCTGAGCCCCAGTGGCGTAGTGGTTGTATGTGGGACTGCTGCCCACTGGGATGGAGGTTCAATTCCTGCTCCACGGAGCAAATGCTGGGCCTCCTGCTCCCACCACCTGAGAGCAATGATGCCCAAAAAACAAGAACAAAAACAAACAAACAAAAAAAGTACACACCAGTATCCACTTGATTTGATACTGACAGTAAATAAGCCCCAAAGGAATTACAAGAACACCAAATTTCCCTGACAACAGAGAGATTAACAGTCTTTCAGTAAAAAAAAACAAAAAAAACCTTCATATCTAGGACTGTTACCAATTTCTTCATTACTCATGGCAATTAACCCATTGTCCCTTAGGAAGGCATATACAAATGTGAAAATGTTCTGAAGTCCCAGAGTAATGCCTCTGGATCTTCCAACGAACATATTTTGATTCTATCTCAATTATCTAAGAGATTCATTCCAAAGAACCAGAATCATGGACTAACTCAGCAACAGTAGATCCCCATATCAATAAAACATTCTCTGAACAAGCATTCAAAATTACTATTGCCTGTTCATAGGAACTCTCGAGATTAATGTGGAAAAGCAGTTTTCACAATCTGCAGGTGAAATTTCCCTTCAAAAGATAGCGTCGGTTAAAAAAAATCAAATTCCAATACCAGCTACAACGTGGATGATCCTTTGAAAACATTATGCTACAGTGAAATGAGTCAGTTGGACAAATTTTTTTTAATTTTTTGGACAAATATTATATACTCCCTTTTAAATGGATGAGGCAAATGTGTCCTGACATAAGTAAAACTAGAGTTAAAAATGGAGCTATTCAAGAAGAGATTCTGTTCCTATCTATTGAATTTCTCTAACTGGGCCAGCACCTTCCCAGATAAAAAGCACTAAAAAATATTGAACAGAGAAAAGGGTCATGATCACAAAGAATGGAAACAGATAAAGATCAAGAGCAAAGCAATTCTGAGAATCATAAGCAAAAGTGAGACTGCAGAAAATATGAGTTGCATTAACCCAAGACCTGAGGCAAAACAAAGTCAAGAAAACTCAGGAAAGACTGTTCCCCTGGCAAAGATAATAAACAACCTTCCATTTAGATTATTTGCATATATCTCATCTCCCCAAATAGATCACAACTTCCTTGGAAGCCAGGATTATTGTCTAATTTACATTTACATTCCCTGCTATGACTAACACATTGCAGATATTCAATTAATATTAGGCAAATTAATTAAGCATTCTGCCTTCTAAAGAAAATCAAAGCTTATCTTGACATTCAACAATACATGAGCTAAACTAAAGTCAAAATATTTACCATTGGGCAAAAGTTTGTTTTTTCTTTACTTTTAACTTTCATTTTATTAAAATTAAACCAGCTGGCTTGAATTATCAAATAACTCCATTTGAAAAATAGCAGAAACACCACCCACCCCCACCCCCACCTCATCACCACCAGAAACCCTGATGGCACGGTTGGATAATTGCTGGACTAGACTGCTAATCTAAAGATGAAGGGTTCAAACCCACCTGTGGCACTGTGTGAGCGAGCAGAGAATGAGTCAACTGTCTCAGAAGCCCTATATATGATTGCTGTCTGTCAGAAACGGCTCAATGACAGTGAGTTTAGTTTGTGTTTCATCACCACCATCATTTTGATGTTCCCAGAGGTAAGCCTTTGTGGTCACTTCAGTGATTTCTTTTTTGTTGCTGTTGTGTTTTTACTTCCAAAACACTAAATATATGCTTGCAATATTACTTCAGAATTACCTGCTTACTTTTCAATATGAAAAGAAAAGTCGTATTTTCCCCTCACATTTTATTCATACACAATTGTTCCTATGAGATTATACTATAGTTATAGATTCATATTTAGCGTTTTAAAAATTAGGAGCACAGTAACAATATTGAGACTTAAGCCATGCAGTGATACAGATAATGATACTTTTCTTTTTGTGCACATCTTTTACCTCTGTCTTATTTTAATGCTGATGTTTGGTTTTTCTTTGTCTAAATCTGTACCACAATATCAAAAACTGAACACAAAATTCCTCAATTGAGAGTATTTTTTAAGTGCTTGACTATGAATGATGAGCCATTTATCATTGTCAAGGGAAATATAAAAGATTTAAATGGCCTTTAATAATATTTTCACTCCTAACATCTCAATCCATTCAATTAGGACTCTGTTGAATTGGGTCACATACTCCCTGGGCTTTGTATTGCTGCCATTGTCAGGTGTCATCCAAGTGGTGCCAAAGCACAGGGCATAATGGAACAAGACACTGCCCTGTCTTTGGCTTGAGACCATTGTTGCAACCACTGCTCCAATCCATCTCCTTGAGGGTCACCTCACTGATCATCTTTTCACTGACCACCTACTTTACCAGTGTTCTCCTGAAACTTTCTCCTAATAATTATGTCCAAAGAACTCAAGACAATGTCTCACAACGTTGTCTTTTAAGGAATATTCTAACTACACTCCTCCTATGACAGATTTGTTGGTTCTCCTGGCAGATCACGGTACTCTCAATCTTCTTTGTCAACACCATAATTCTAATCTGTTCATTCTTATGTTGTGTGCTCTGTTTACTGACTATAATCGGACTTAAAGCAATCTTACAGGACAGAGTAGAACTGTCTCTGTGGGTTCCCAAGGGTAAATGTAAACGTAAACTTACAAAATGTAAATTTTGTAGAAAACCCACAAAGCTGTTGATTTTGAACTGATTACTTTATGGTTAGCTGAGCAATGCATAATCCACTATGCTACCAGGACAATTAAAATTACCACGGTCTAGGTCAGGCCCACCTAACTCCACAGAGTGACATGTGCTGTGTAATGTTTTGGAGATTTAATTGTTGTTAACTCTTTCTAGGAATGTTTGCTGGTTTTGGATCCAAGTAAAGTGAAATATTTGTTCCATGTATCACAACGCCATGGGCTCAAACAACAACTGTGAGGCGAGCTGGCAGTGTTTCATTCTGTCGTACACAGAGAGGTTGAGTCAGAACCGACTCAGAGCACCGAACAGCACGATGCAGTCTACTGGTCCAGTGGGGGTGGGGGTTGGGGGGGGAGAGGGGGAGAAAATCTGCTCAGGTACCTTTTGTATGCTTATATGATTCTTTCAATTTGGGGATTCCTTTTGCCTTTTATTTCATTTTTGCTTTGTGGTTTTGCATCACCTACATTTATGTCCTTGACACCGAATTTTGATTGTGTACTGAATGTGTTAGGAATTTTAATTTTTTAACAATTTTTCTCCAGTTTAGAAAGTATTATCATATATGTCTTATTCATTTCTAATGAGGCTGTGTAAAATTTATGTCTGAGTGGTCACGTATATCACATCACAAAAACTCAACTCAATACCACTGAGTAAGACCTTAAATCAGCCTCATCTTTCTCCGAGAGAACTAGGCCTGTGGGCTTGAACTGCTGACATTAAGGTTGTTTATTAAACCATACTTCCAATAGACAACAACCTAAGAATGCAAACCAGGACTGACTTCACTTCCAGGAGTCCTGGAAGTGGCTTTCCCAGTTAACCATTGAACTGCTTAACGACAGATGGGCAATTCAAACCCACAAGTTGTTTCCCACAAGCTGTAATGGGACTATCTGCTCCCATAAAGAGTCACAGTGTTGGAAACCCTACACTGCCATTATGAATTGGAATTGACTTAATGGCAGCGTGATTTTAGTCTGATTGGCTACTGGGCAGCTCTACTGGGAATGATTTATTTTTTCCCTTTATACTAAGTTTTCTAAATTCTTTGAGCGTGATTTCTAATTCCACTTTTATAATAGAAAATGAGTTTGTGTAGGGTTTGTTCTTCAGATATTTTAAGACAAGATTTTCCAAAAATCCTATAGCATTCCAAAATTAATAAGCATTCTGATGGATCGTGCTAAACGTTTATTTTTAAACCAGTCGCCTTTTTTCACATGAATCCTTCCTAGATCAGATATTTGCAATTTCTGCCTCAGAGAGCTTAACAGTGGGCTATTTGTTCTTTCTTCTCAACTCTAATTATGACCTAAAAACAGTGGATACCAGACAACAACTTATTAGTAGAGGGGGGAATGTCTAAAACACAAACAAAAAGCTACTTCTTAAAAACCACAGATGTTTGTTATGTCGGTGGTAACTGTGCAATTTCTTTCATTATGATCTCCAGACTGGTGTGGCAATATGACAGATCTGACGATAGCACATCACAGCTTTATTATGGTATATTAGCACTTCAGGGCCTGTGCACGTGTTTTTTTCTAGTGATAACTAAGAGCTAACATGTGTAGGTAGATTTTTTTTTTTTAATTCTCTGTATCACTTGAGGGGTATATCCAGGGAGGACTATCCTTCTGGCTAGTCTACTGACACCTACAACAGAGAACTTTGGATCTTTAGGAGATAAGAAGTTAGAGGTCATGTACACTGATTTCTTTGATTATAGCTGAGAAAATGGAATGGTTGGATGATTGTATCAAGACCTGATAGCGAATATAGGGCCAAGAAAGGCTTATAATCCATATTTTCTCACTAACTCTACCTCTTAGATCCTGTGAATTTGGAAAAGTTATTAGTCACAGTCACTCGGGTTTTGTTTTTGCTTTCTTCTAAAAGAAACAGAAATATCCCACAACTGGTGGCATCAAAGATTAAACAAGACCCAACCATCGCCACCTAGCTGATTCTAACTCATGGCAGCACTGTAGGACTGCGCAGAATTGCTTCTTTGGGTACACAAGACAAGGAACCTGGACAGGAGAGGGCAAGTCTCCCTTCCTCCTGCAGTCCTCATATACTCTGAGCAGCAACGTCACCACGACGACTGCACTTTATGTTTATAGGTGTACAGTTCTAGGCAATATCGTTCTTACCATTTAGAAACATTTCACTGTCCTACAGCTTTTTCTTACTTGGGTCAATTCGTTCCAATTTTTTCATTTTTCTACACTTTAGAAGGCAATAGGCAAGTGGTACGGTATGGGAGAGTAGCGTCATAGATAATAAATATAAATAGGTTTTCAACATTTAAAAACACAAGCTAAAATCTTCTTGGAAGTTGACCCTGAAGCGTTAAGTAGTGACTCTGTAGCAGAGGGCAGAACTGCCCCTGGGGATCAGACTGTAAGTTGTCATGGGGATTAGAAGGCCTCCTCTTTCTCCCCCCAAGAAGCTGGTGGATTCAAACTGCTGCCCTTGCAGTAAACATCCCAACACGTAATCACTGGGCCACCAGGGCTCCTTTTAGGGAAGCAATAAAAACAAACTTGGCAACAAAGGGAGTCCCTAAATAAAAGTAATTAAACCAATTAGGGAAAGCCAATGTTACTAATCAATAGCCCATTTGTTTAGCATTATCTACATATCATCCAGGAGGAGCCCAGGGTGCTGTCATGAGGAATGTATTTGGCTGCTAACCACACAATCCATCGGTAGTTTGAAGCCACCAGCCAGTCGGCAGGGGAAAATGATGCGTCTCAGCCTCTGCACGCCTGGGAGGAAGGGCTGCTGTCCTTCAGGGTCACTAGGTATCACGGGTGGCAGTGAGTGACTTTCACACATCTCCATAGAAGTCGCAATCGACTTGTTGGCAGTAAGTCTGGCTTAGAGAAGTGGTTAGAATAAGATTTTAAATTTTTCATTTTATTCCTAAGAGGCAGCAATCACTGTAGTGTGGTGTGTGTGTGTGTGTGTGTGTGTGTGTGTGTGTGTGTGCATATGTTGTGTGTATGTGGTTACACAGATTTTTTACTTTCAAAAATTTTATCTCAAAGCATAAGGGTTAAAGGTAAAGCCATAAAGACGAGATGGCTCTGGGTCAATGTTATCAGAATGTAAAACAAAGAACTGAAGGTTATATAAATTCTTATGTTTTTCTTTTGAAATGCATCAGCCACTTGTCAGGATACTTCAGGCATTGCAGAAAGCCTGATGCTCCACTCCTTCCCAGATAAACTCTTCAGTCATAACTATAATGGATTTATTTTTAAGTGTCAAACTAAAAAGCTGTAAGTTAAACCATGAAAGAGTGGTAGAGAGGAGAAAAACTGCACTTTCTTTACAGGTTTATAAAAACGATTCGTTGCCTGCAAGGGTGGAGGGGATGTGGATTTAAAAAGGGGAATTGATTTTAAGGATCTACACCTAACCTCTTTCCCGGGTACAGACAACAGAGACAGCGGACAGTGTAAGATAAGACAAAGTAATAATAATTCATAAATGATCAAGGGTTCATGAGGGAGGGAGGAATGAGTTGATACCAATGGTTTAAATAGAAAGCAAATGTTTTAAGAATGATGGGGGGAACAAATATGCTTGACATACAACGGATATGGATGTATGGATTATGATGAGCTGTATTAGCCCCCCAATAAAATGATTTTTTTAAAAAGATTCATAAGAGGTAGCTATCATTTAATGTATGTTATAATTATTTTATAGGTCAATTTAGGAACTTTCCTACTTGACTATATGGATTGTGTTATGCTTTCTTTGCTTATAGTGTTGTGAAAGGCCTCAATCTATTCCTTTGAGGTGATCCATGAATAGTACAAAAGTATCCTCAAAATGATTCAAAACAAATAATCTGAAGAGCTTAATAGGAAGAATTTCACAAGAAAACTGCACCACACTTATGTAGCTCGAGATTTTTTTTAATGTATAAATTCCTTCATTCTTATTTTTCCTATCAGAACTAGCCCTACATGGCCATGAAGCTAAGTAAAAGAAGAAATCTGATTCTTCACACTGGAAATAATCTGGTGATGCACAAGACTATGAGAACATGGGTGTTGGGGTTTCCTCCTCCCCTGCATGCCTTTTCCCCCCATCCCGACAGGCAGGCCTATTCCCCAGCAGACAAACGCATGTCATGGATCCTTGAATCCTCAGCATCGGCAAGAGTGTTGCTGCAAAGGTTTCCAAAGAACAGCAACAAAGAGAATTTAGAGGAGACTGTTTCCAAGCTCCTGTATTTCTGAAATCGCTCAGTTAAATTTAGGTGACGGTCGTGGGAGGGTAGTTGTTTGATATGCTCAAGCTGGTCCAACTCATTGCAGCCCTATGACAATAAAATGAAATGTTGTCCCGTCCTGAGCCATTCTTAAAATTGTTTTTTGTTGGGGTCCAATCTCGTCAAGTGTCTTCCTCCTTTTTGTTCACCCTCTACTTTAGCAAGCATGACGTCTTTCTCCAGGGACTGCTCTCTCCTGATAATATGTCCAGAGGATGCGAAGTCTTGCCATCCTTGCTTCCAAGGAGGATTCTGGCTGTACTTCTTCCAAGACAGGTTAAGTACTGACTTCAAATGAGTAAATCATTTCCCTCTACTGCTGCTGAAACATCAGTGTGAAGTACTGTAGCTCTCCACCACTTAATGAGAGGCAAAGTAAAACCTGCGAAAATGGGGGTGGGGGAAGAATCCCTAAGGGGGAAATTCCCAATCTAAAAATCTCAGCATCTTCACAACCAAGTTTTCTAACATGTAGATTAAAAAAAAATACAAAGACATCCATGAATTCTAGAATGTATTGGTTGGAGAAAGTGATGCCAGGTGAATTACCACAGTCTAAGAAAACAGTTATTCAATTATTCAGTCTTAAATATTGAGAAGCGGTGTGTGCAAAGTACTCTATAAATGACGTCATCCACCTTCATCTTGGTGGTAGGCTGAGAAGAGGGCAGTTCCCTAATATATTTCCAGCTATTACTAAGAGTCATGCATTTCACACACACAGTAATGAAAGAAACAAAGATTTGATCTCAGAAACCATGTGTTCTCAAGAAAGTTTATTAAGGCCAGAGACACAGAGCATCCATTACCTATAAAATTAAATGCCATCAAACTTTTTCTCACTACAAAATTGACGGTTTTCTATTAGTAATTATTATTTTTCCCGTATGCCTTTTTATATTATCATAAGGGAATGGGGATTTTCTTAAAATTCTTAAAAATCTACTTTAGTCAAAAGAAACTTCTACTTTTAATCAGAAATTCCATCACTAGGGATTGTTTGTCCCCCTTGTTCTTTTCATGTACCCACTCCCCAAATGCACAGCTCTATTCCCCACAGCTACACCGAAGAAGACAGGAGAGGGGGTCATGAATAAAGATTTGGTGAATACATGCAGATTTTTTTTTTATAAACAGTATTGGAGAAAATATGGTTATCATTATCTATGCCTAAGCAATAAAAAGTGGCAAAACCCATGACACATTAATAGCTTCATTTCCCCTCTGAAACTAAAAATGGAGTTTCGTTTCCTGCCCCGACTGTTAAAGAGGGCTTGCATCAATCTTGAAGATGTCCAAGTCACAGTCAAGTGTGAACACCGCTTTCCTCTCCCACCACCCTACGCAGTACCTGTTTGTCATGGGGCAAGAACGCTATCCGCTGAAGAGACAGATCGGCTTTATTCATTCATTTATATTTATTCATCACACATTTACGAAACACCTCAGTCAACGGCCAAAAAGATATGCTGCTGAGGTAAAAAGCACTGAAAAGCAGTCACTCCAAAAATCAAGACTTAATGTGCGAAGGAAGTCACTGGGCTCTTAAGTCTTTTCTGTTCTGCCTTTTATTAAATTGGAAGGAGGTAAGGGAACACACATATGCAACAGAGCAGGTTAAGATAGCTGAAATTTGGCAAACTCATAAGCATTCCCTATTTTCTTTTTTTGTTGTTAATCACTTTATTGGGGGCTCATACAACTCTTATCACAATCCATACATATATCCATTGTATGCCAAGCACATTTGCACACATGTTGCCATCATCATTCTCAAAACATTTGCTTTTTACTTAAGCCCTTGGTATTATCTCCTCATTTTTCCACCTCCCTCTCTGCTCTCCTCTCCTTCCTGAATGTTCATAACTTATAAATTATTTTGTATATCATACACTGTCCGATCCATTACCATACAGATTCAGTTCAGAGAAAAAGTCAGAAAGTGTTACCACCGCTACCACCAGGCATTAAGGATTGATCTCTCCTATGAAGAAAACACCACACTACAGCTACCATTTTAAGGATTTATTTGTGTGCTGGGAGATTATTTATGAGCTTAGAAATACCCACCAACAGATTACAAACTCTTAACACAAAATTCAAATGGAGGAACTCAGTTATAAAGGCTAAATTTCCACATGTTTTAAAGCACAATAATTTAACTTTTTAAGGAGTTCCTTTTTACCCAGTTGGGACCAAAAAAAAAAAAAAGCACAAGTCCAAAGCAAGTGACCTGGGAAGGAATCCTTAGTAAGAACTCCTCAGATTTTCCATAACAGGGATTGTTGACTTCCCAACTTACCACCTCTGTGACTCTGAACCAATTAATCTCTGTGCTTCTAATTCTTCATATGAGGCTAACAGAGGATGAAACTCATCAGGGCACAACCCACTGTCATGGTGTCAAACACAACATCCAGCCACCCTACAGGGCAGAGCAGACGAGTGCCTAAAGAATACATGTGTATGGGAACAGACGGCTGTATCTTCCCTCTGTGGAGAGGTTGCGGGGTTGGGACTGCTGGCTTGTGTGTAGCAGCCCGACGCATAACCTGCTTGGCCATCAGGGCTTTGTCGTAGGGTCCTCGTGAAGATTAAAGGAACCAGTGTACTGGAAGGAGGAGTAAGCACATCGGTAGTGATCAAGACATGCTAACTATTGATAGATATTTAGACAACAGATCAATAGATGGATAAAACAAAGTAATCTATCTTCTAAATAACCAGGACTTTACTTACAATAAAACTGATATTGTTAAAAAAAAAAAAAAACTGATATTGTTCCTGTCAGAAACTTAACCACACGTGACAGATGAATTAAGTGTGCAAAAATTACCTTATGAATACAGTGATCGATATTATTCGTATATATGTGTATTACATAAAAATATTAATTCTTATACTACTATATGGTATGAGAAAGTAGGCACAGTTGATAGTCAATCTGCAGTACATGCTTTAAGTGGGGTCCTGTGCTCAAGACTTTTATATGTCTAATTGAATGAAAAATAGAACCTCCAAGTATAGATATTATTGTCCAAATCATGCATATAAGAAAACTGTAGAGTAGGATCCCAGTGGGAGGAAATTTATACCCCACTTATAGTTTGTCCCTTCAAGATAAGTAAAATTATAAGAGAAAACAATGCTAAAGGATGTTAAATATAAAAATGTTAATGTTGTATAGAGGCTTAATACATGGCAAAAATACATCTAATAATAAATTTCTTTGTGTGTATTCTTTAGTCACACTTCAGGAAATCTTCAGGGGGGTGGGTGAGAGGAGAAGAAATGTGCAATTCTGAATATGTAATGATGAAGTCAATGAGTTGGTCAGATTTACTTTTTACATGTTTCCTACTTTTTCAATCCTTTATAATTCACTGCATCATTCTACAAAACTTCAGAAAACTGTGAATACTTTATTCAAAATATTTGAGTTACTTTGTTAGAATATGAAAATGGTACTTTCACAGATGCTATCAAATGACCTTGATGATCTATACAACATTCATTATAGACTGGTAAACATTCGTGAAAATCCTTGCTGTGATGATTGATTGCATTTTTCTCTGCTTCAGTTACCTCAAACTAAATTGCCTGTCATTAAAATGATGACTTCTGTCAATGTCGTTTCTTAATCTTTCCTCAGTCCTTTCTAGCAATGACAATGTTAGAATAATATATTGTAAGCCTTTATTGATCAATAGTGCTCAGTATAAAACATTGCAATCTACCACCGAGATTTTTACACGTACACACACACACACACACACACACACACACGATTTATAATGATCTCAGACAACCTAACTAGCAGTAAAATTTCTAAGTGGTGGATGGGGCAGCGGCAAAAAAAAGACATCAAGCAAATAAGCCAAGCACAATACTATAAACAACACGCGCCAATCTTAATATGTTAAAATTTTTGAGAGAAGCTCAATTTTTTCAAAATTCTTTTACCTTAAAATAGTTAATGACTGAGATGTCATTTCCTCAAGAAAAAAATTGTGACTCGGGCCCACACTTAGACATGTTGAAATGAGTTATAGGAAGTTATTTATATGAAAAAAGACTTCTCTACGATGTCAGAAACAGAAAGCTTCTACTTAAAACTGATAAAAAATAAGCCAATGTGTCTGCTCTTATTAACTTTTCCCACATGAAAGTAAAAAAGACACTATTTTTCATTAAATTTTTATTTGAATTTGTACCTACAGTATCTTTGTATGAAAATTTTAATATAATTGCTTTTAAACATTACAATTTAGATATTTTCATTTAAAACAAGTTACTTAAAATAAATGCCTTCACATCAATGGAAGTAAGAGTCATGACACTGCTTGCAATTGACACTATCACTTTTATATAAGGAGTTACATTACCTATGCCTTCTCTAAATCTCCATGTTTCATCATTTATTAACCTGAAATCTTTGACAGCACTGAACTGGAAAGAACATTTCCTACAAATTAACAGCTCAGCATCTTCTTTCCCCTTAACTTAAAACTAGAGAATGAGAAAGAAAATCAATCATTTTTTTTACTACTGGGCAGTATGAAAACAAAACAACAGTATTTCATTGGACTTTGAAAGTAGATAATGACACACAATCTATGGCTTTACACTAAATAAAATAGTTTCTTGGCTTTTCTCAAGAAACTATTGAAGGACGGGTCCTAGCAAACTGACAAAATGAGCGAAAAAACAAGGACCTCACACTGAAAGGCTCTGACCCACAGCAGATCATGCAAATGGTGCAAGACCAGGCAGCACTCTGTTCCACTGTGCATCGGGTGGCATGAGTCCAGGCCTGATGTGAGGTCCACTAACAACACAGGGGGGGAATGGGGAAGAGGCATCTAAGTTAAAGCAATTGGCTAAAGATTCCAGGAGGAGGTTATCATGTGATATAAATATACTGGAAGAATGGATAGGAAAAAAAAAACATGGCACTAGAAAAAGAAATCATTTTCTTTTGTAGCAGAAAGGGATTATATAATGAAAACAGAAAATAGTTCACACTTCTTTGGAGAAGATAGAAATACAGAGCTTTAAAAAGTGGTTGAAGAAAAGGATGTGGGAATCTGAAAATGCAAAACACATGGTTTTTGCATCCGAATATTTGATCACTGCCAGCTGATGCTGCTTCATCCCGACCCTACAGGACAGGCTAGAGCTGCCGCTGAGTTTCACAGACTGCAACTCCTTACTGACACATAAAGCCTGCCTTTCTACCATGCAACAGAATGGTTTTGCACAAAGGATTTTGTGGATCTCAGCCCAAGGCTAAATCACTAAGCCACTAAGGCTCCTGGGTCAAGCGGTAAAGTCAAGTATTCTGGGGTTCCAATCCTGGTCCTAAAATTGTACTTTGAAGAAAATTTCTTAAACTCCATGGCTCAGTTTTCTATGTTAAAAATCTAGATAAAAGAAACAATCGTGCAGGGCTGAGCCCTAGTGGCATAGTGGTTGTGTGTGGAACTACAGCCCACAGGGTTAGCAGTTCAAATCCAGCAGCAGCCCTCCAGGAGCAAGGTTGGGCCTCCTACTCCCACAAGGGGGCAGTGTTGCCCACAAAATAAAGCCAAAAAAAAAGTAAAGAAACCATCATGCAGAGTGAACCAAAGGAGCATGAGAACATCACTAAAGCAAGGACATACAATACATGCTTAGTATTTGATAACAGAATTATAGTATTTGATAACAGAATTATAGTATTACAGAATTATTATAGAAAAATCTCTAGTTTCCAAAAGTGGGGTCAGGGGCTGTTTTTGTATATGGCTACTCTGAAAAACTTTCACAGAAAAAGATACAAATATGCAAATGTACAGTGACAGCATTTACTTTCAGTTCATAGAGCCCAGGGAAGATGTTCTGTGAAGGCACTGACATTTTAAATACCATGTTCTAAAAGTCTTAAGACACATATTTTTCATGTATTTTCATGTAGTTTCTCAAAATTGGATGCCTCGCAATAACGGTGTGCCAGCTTAACTGGCAATATATTCTCTCACGGTGTACCATAGAATAAGAATACATTTACGATTCAGTGAGGTAGAGTAACTTGACATTGAGGGAATTCTCTAGAGAATAACACACTAAATGTAAGAAATAAAGCTCCTTGTATACTTGTATTGATACAAAATTAAACCCAAAGAGAAGTCAGGGAGTCCAGAAAAGACTGTCCCATTAGCTCCTTTTCCTACCCCAAAAATCATTTCAACTCAATGACTAGCCTTAAGATTGGTGGTTAGACCCACCCAATTGTGTCATGTGCTAAAGACCAAGTGATCTTCTCTAAAGATTACCATCAAGAAAATCCTACATTTTCTACTCTCATTCACGGGGTCACCACAAATCAGAATTAACTCAACAGTATTACGTTGATCAGATTGATTTATCTGTCTATCAAACTGGTTTTCAGTAGCTAATTCCTCAGGTGGCCTATTCCTTTTACAAAGTCTTCATTTCCAGCGCGGATGAAACCTGTTCACCTGCGTGACTTTGCTGGTATTTGAAATACCAGTGAAAAAGCTTCCAGCATCAGAGCAAAAGGCAAGTCACCAAATCACAGCAAATTGATACACAGGTGGTGGTCATAAAGGACATCATGTGCCTGGGAAGGTGTAAGGGAAGTAAAAATGAGCAAGACTGTCCATATGATGTATTGATACAGTGTCTACAACAATAGGCTCTAGAATGGCACACAACCAGGCAGCATGTCCTTCTCTTGCACACAGAGTCGTCATGCCTGAGAGCCTGCTGGATGGCACCGCACACCACCAGCACACTGGCTTGCTAACAGAGCTGCGTGATAAATTTCAGGGCCTGGTAGAATGAGTCCACCCGCATAGTTCCTTCACCGCTCTTTCTGCACCTCTTGTCCTAAAAATGTCCATTTTAAAGCCTGGTTGTCAACAGAAACTACTAGTCTAATAGACCTATGGACAACGCAGACATCGGTCTCCACAACTCTTAGACCAGAAGAACTAAATGGTACTTCGCTACCCAAACCCACTGCTCTGAAAAGTATCACATTAGAAGGTCCTAGGTACAGTGGGAGTAAAATGTGGAACAGAACTCCAATGATCAAAGAAGCCAGGTTTACTAGTTGGATGAAGACTAGTGAAACTCCCAAGACCCTCAAGTCCAGAATTGAACTCACGTCAACATCAGAATAATCAACCATTTAACATAAAAAAGGGTAGCATTTACCCAAACAAACTTGAGAGGACTAGGAAAGAAGAACAAGAACAGGAAGCACTGGGAAGAAGAACAAGTAATGGGATATTGAAGGGATTGAAATGGATTAAGTGAATGAGAATGTTTATGAACTGTTTAATAAGAGACTATGACTTCCTCTGTAAACCCTCACCTATAAAAAACCCTAACAATAAAACACTTTTAATCAGATTGTCAAATGTAAAAAGTGCTAGCTTAGGTTATTGCCTAAATCTTATTGATAGATTAATATTAGGAGTATTTCTAGTCTTAGGCGGTTTTCCAAAAATAAAAAGAGGGCCTCTCTCCCTTTACTTAATTATTCCAAGAAAGCTGTATAGTTTTCTACATCATCTGCCTATCTTTTGTTGGATTTATTATTCCATGATATTTTATATTGGAGGTTATTTTAATTCCATTCAGTGAAATGATAGCACGTCTAGAATCCAAAATATATAACATAAACTGATTAACAAGTTAATAAGTTTAATTTTGCTGCTCTGTATGTTTACATGAATTACAATTAAAAAATTAATGAAAGCATTTCCATGACACAGTTCTTGGACACATGAAAGTACAAATAAAAGATTTATAACATATATGCAACTTCATTTCACACAAAGCACAGATTTAATTTGTTCTATAAAAGCATATAGCATGCAAATACCATACTCATGTATAATACTAAAATACTTATATACATGTTGGGATTATTAAACATAGAACTGGTTTCATTCCTGAAACTTTGAAATAAATAATTTAAAAATTGTATAAAAACTATTCTCAATATTAGTGACTTTATTCTATCAATTCTCTCTTCACTGTGCAAGAAACAGAGTAAGGAAAAGCACATGCAACAGAAAATTGCAGATAATTCACGCAGCTGAGTTGGAGGTACAAAGTTAAGCATCTCCTAGGTGTGCAGTATCCAGAACAATTGAGTTGTTATATCATCTATCCTTTTTTTCCCCTCTAGACAACTGCACTGATCACATGACAGAGACAGTGGCAGAGAACTGAAATTGAATGCCAATAGAAATGAATCCAAAGCTTTCTTAAAACCTTATAAACAATACACAAACATATTTCCAAAATATTTCCAACTTAAGTTTTAAATTATTCTAATTTTCATGGATTAACCTACTTTTTTTTTTTTTTTAAGAGAGAGAGCCATTGACAAACCGGAAAATAAAATTAATCAATTAAGTACGAGACCAGTAAACTAACTTTCAAATCTTTGCTGACCTGGGCATCACAAAATGTTCTTGGCTATTTCTAACATAACCCGTTTGCTACTGCAGTCTACTCTACAACCAAACATAATATTTCTCCTGCTATTAGATCCTATGTCAGTAGGTAGACGTTCAAACCAGAAACTGGTTACTGCCATCCAGTCAAGTCTGACTCACAATGACACTTTAGAACAGAGCACAATGGCCTCCTTGGTTTTCTGAGGCTGTAAATGTTTATGGGAGTAGAAAATTTTCTCAGCTTTCTCCCACAAAGCAGCTGGTTGTTTCACACTGTTCACCTTGAGGTAGAAAGTCCAACACATGAACCACATAACTAGAAGGGAGGGCTGGGATTTTATTATGTATTTTTTTCATATCCAGGTTTCTGACTTGTAAGTTTCTGCCTGTAGGAGAGCTGGTGGCACAGTGGTTTATATATAAGATCAATAGTTCAAAGCCACTCAGTTCATGGAAGAAAGAGGAGAATTTCAACTCTTGTAAAAGTTCAAAGCCTCAAATACCTGCAGGGCCAGTTAGACTCTTGTTTTATCGGGTCACTAAGAGTCAGAATCGACTTGCTGTCCGGGAATGTTCAGCAGGTGTCTTCAAGCACGCCTCTTCTTTTCTGTACTACTATAGGAATTTTTGTAATACAACCTCTACTTCTTTCTCCACAGTGTATCTTTCAGAGATAAGAACAGTGTTTCAAAATTGTAAATGTGTATCTTAAATCCCTTCTCAAAACTTTGAAAGCCCTCTCACCCCCAATGCTTAACAGGTAAAATCCACAAGTTTCAATATAACACCCACAAATTTATATAGCTACATCATGATCCAAAGTGTCTTCCTCCTGAACCTGGGCTGAAATGTTTCTATACCTTTGCACATACTGCTTTCTCCATTAAAAAAACCCTCTTATTTTCTATTATGCACTGGGGAAGATTCAATTCCTTGTAAACTAGCTAAAGCAATCTCACCTCACAAACACCTTTCTGAACCACTTAGAAGACTTAAAACTTCTCTGCTTCTTTGGAAAGATACCTTGTGACAGTACTTAAACACCATTCTGTAACTGTCTATTAATGTCTTTTTCAACCTCAACTTCACTGGGAAATATCCAAACTTAGCATAATGTCATTATTTATTAGACACTGAGAAAAAATACTTGTAGTAAAAACAATATGAAGGAGGTATGTCTGACCCAAGCCATGGTCTTTTTAATCACTTCATATGCATGCAAAAGTTGAATAATGAAAAAGGAGAAAGAAAGAAAGAAAGAAAGAAAAAAGAATTGACACATTGAAACTGTGGTGTTGGTGAAGAATGTTGAATACGCATGGATTGAGTAAAGGATGGGCAGACTAACCTTAGAAGAAATAAACAGAATATTCTTTAGAAATGGGAAACACTTTCTTTGGATGCACCATCAGGAAAGACAATCATCAGAAAAAGACAACCTGTTTGGCAAAGCAGAGGCCCAACAAAAACTAGGCAAACTCTCAAGGAGACAAATTGACACACTACTCACAAGAGGACACTAAAATATACTAATAATCAAAAGATGAATAGCACAAGCCAACTTTTCATTCTGTCAGATGGAAGTTCACCAGAGCTGACAAACAGCAACTAACCACAGTGTCTAGCTTAATCTCAAACAAGTCTGAAAGTACAGTAATCACTGATCTTTAAAATTTAGGCTGGGTCAAATTCAGTACCTGCCTCACCCATGGCTGCCACAGAGACGCTGTAACTCATGGGCCCTGTTTCTCTTTGCTGAGCCTCAGAGATACATTTTGTTACAGACTTAGAAAAAAAATTTTAGGCTTGAGAATAAGAAAACCAATTGTAAAGAATAAAATCTCTTGGCAGGAGTCATCTTTCAATGAGAAAATTTTATTGTAAACACCATTGAAAAGTTTCTAATCTAAAACACTTAAACAGTAAAAATTAGCATAGAAACTATGACTTCAATAAGTAAAGGATATTATCTAATGTGGACATAGGTATAATTTTATTACTATAAACTGTTTGTACTATTATTCTAAAAGATAACTTCAAATATGTCTCTTCATGATTTTTGTAAATTTTAATACTCTAATTTAATCCAGTGCACATTAGTGTTAGGCTAGGAAATAAAATTTACTAAATAATAAATACAAAAATAAATCAATAGTAAGAATTACTTTCATAGGAATAATGCATTTTAGCTATTTAAAACATTCAAAGCAAACAAAATATTCAATAAATTTGCATTGTCCTAATTAAGCAACAGAAAATGCCACATAATGACTTTTTTGAAAGTTACTAATTATGTATACTTTTGATGCTAGCGTGTAAAATGATAAATCAAACACATCCTATTTTTTAATACTGCTGTCTAAAGTATTTCCCTTTTTTAAGTCGTAAAAGTAGTAGAATCCAAAAAAAAAGAAAGTAGTAGAAGCCTATGCTAATGTTACACCCAAAGCTAATGTTAACATTATTTAGTGATTCTCATTCATTATGAATGGCTTTATAAATTTTTGAAGAAAACTGTTTCGATTCAGAAGCACACATTCCAATGGACACTTTTATCCTTTATCTTACCAATGTCAAATTGTGAAAAAAGGCTAACTACAAAATAAGGTTTACATATAAGTCTCTATTAAAATGTTCACATTTCCTTACATATAAAACTGTATTTCCCCTCTTAAAACTACTGAAAGTGAAATAAAATGAAAGCAAATTAATGGAAATCTTCATTTTGAATTTGGCTGGAAGGTATCAGAAGATTCGTCAAACCAGCAAAGACGAAGATACAAAGTAAAGAAATTAATTCTATGGCACTGCCGTTCACAAGCAAGTCTACTGCTACCATGCCCCTTGCTAGGGGATCGCTGACTTCACGGGTGTCTTTTCATGCCTTTTACTCCCATTACTACATCCCACTTATGTTTATAAGAAAAGAACAGCTTATGCTTGATCTTTCTTCACTTAAAATACTTATAAACATAAAACTCAAATTTCATATTTTATGCTCTTGACAGTATTTCTATGAACCTTTCATTTTAATTAGAGCACATTAATATAATATGGCAGCAACTGTAAGCCATGATTATATACATTCACTGATCTGCTGCTTAATAATCCCATTGTGAGTACAGTACAAGTTAAAGAGATCAATTTAAGTAAAAGGTTTTATTTATTTTTTTACTTATTTTTATTGTGAATTAGGTTGGGAGGGCTTACATTTCTGGAGTACGTCACCTACAATTCTTAAAGTGACTCTGCATAAAAGAGATCACTTCTGACCAATGATCAGGACTGTAAGGAGCTGGCACGGGTGGGGAAGGGAGAGAGAAGTAAGAAAGTAAGCCTATAAAGGTGTACCAGGGCCAGGTTGAACCATCCCTGTGAAGACCAGCCTAATCAATATAAAGTAACCCAGGCAGGGGTCAAAGAAGAATCCATAGGTGAGCAACCATGTTAGTAAAACGAAAAACAGAAGCGCATTCAGCACTCCTCAGAACAAGGGGTAACAGGTGAGAGCCAAGCGGCAGTCACATCCGTGGGCAAGGTAAGGGAACAGCAATGGCACCGCAAGGGAAGGACGGAGGCAAGAGTTTAGTCAGGAGAAAGAATGAAGAGCTCATTCCGAACCTAGGAGAGAACGAGAGCTGTCTGACGGTCAAGTGTGATCTTGCTGGGAAAACGATGACACTGAACAGCTAGAGGAAAATGCAAAACACCTTAAGGAGAATTGGGTCAGGATTCATGATTTGAAATCATTGAAAACAACTGACACAACTCTTCATATTTAGAGGGGGGAAAATCAGTTACTTTGTGCTATAAATAGAAAATACCAATAGAAGCTTCTAAACCTTGTTTCTTTGGCCACATTCATACTGTTTTCTTGCTAAAAATACACCTAACATGAAACGTGATAATTTCTGCTGGGAAAGTATGACCTAAAATAAAAAGATCAACCTCCCTAAAACCCAGAAGCACTGATTTATTTACTGTACATTATTAATGTATGAGGGTTAAGACTTTGATATAGCTGTAGCACTCACTTTGATGTCAGGAATGGAAGAGAAGTACCATAGCTGCTGTCTGTGCCTAGTCTTAAAGAGCATATATTTTTAATATCTTTGAGAGCATCTAGTGTCACTTCAGACTTACTTCTTGCTTAGCTCTGAAAAAATTATCTTATTTTAATAACGATTTTAAATATCTACCATTAAAATTATGCCTTAGATTAATAAGTTGTTTTATAAATACCTACTTGAGCTATAAGCATCTAGTTCAAATAAATATATGCTATATGCCAAGGAGCCCTGTTGGCATAATAAAGCACTGAGCTGCCAACTAAAAACTCAGCGGTTTAAACCCCCCCACTCATTCAAGATCACATATCCTCTGTTTTCATAAAGATTTACAGCCTTAGAAACCCAACGTCAAAGTTGTGATCTATCCCCAACAGTTGCATTGAGTTGAAATTGAATTAACAGCAATGGACTTTTAGGTATATCATAAAAGCGCAACATTATAAAAATAAATAATGTGATAATAATTATGTTTTAGTACAGTAATTCATTGTTTCAAAATAACTATAGAAATTTCCTTAAAATTCTTCTTGAATGAGAGAAATGAAAAACACTTCATTTTCTTAAAATTAAATCTTGCATCTCTCAGGTAATGAATAGTTAACAGGGAAGGACTTGCCTAGCTTCTCTTCCTCATTTTGGTAATTTCTATATGAAAAAAAAGAGTAGAGGGCACCTAAGAACAGTAAAATAGTCATGTTAGTTATTTTCTCTATCAACACAGGGTTAAGGTCACTCACTACCTTAGAAAAATGAACTCAGAATTCATTAACAGTCAGCAAAATTAGGACAACTTAAAGAGTAAAGGTGATCAAGGTGGATCACATTATAACTTTTAATATTAAAGGCATTTTGTTGCTGTTCTGTTAGGTACAGATTTTCGCATGAATCAATAATTTGACAGGATGATAGGATATGTAAAGCTCCAATGGTTAAAAATGTACATTAAAATAACAAAATAATTTTGCTGAAATCACAAATTAAAATACATCAGAGTGACCAACAGGTGGTGCTCAATCTCCATTTATCTAAAAATAAATATCCCACATGCATTCGAGTACAATTACATGATTTTTAAAACTGTAAATTTTTAAAAAACAAGCATAATAAAACTAAATGATAAATGCCACTGTGCTCTGCCTGAGCAGCAGAAAACAATTTTATCTATCTTCCAAAGTGACTTTGGGAACTGGTACATTCATTTATCTAAGTTTGTAGAAGGTTGCTAAAACACTTCTTTAAAATTAACATCCTTAAATGCAGTACTACAGAAAATGCTGATCTTAGCAATAAATTTTAAGAAATTACCCCAATATACCTAAGAACTGATTTTAACATATTGTACACCATTTAAACTTAAGTTTTAAAATTCTTACTATAGTGTGTATACTAGCACATTGTGACCCTTAGAAAAGCAATTTTTAAAGCAAAACAAAGAAAACAAATTTCACTAAGTAAGATTTTATAACTCCAAGAATTGTGACATTGACGATGACCTCAATTGTCTGGCTAAAATCTATACATAAGTTACTCTCACCAAAAGTAATGTTGTCATTACTTGAATGATAATCTCACTACTGAATTACCACACATACCTAAGGAAGGCTTGGATTATATTATTTTATTACATAAACTATAAAATATAGCATCACATAACAAAAAAATCAATCTCATCTATTCAATTGACAGTTTTCTTGCTGTTTCATGCTATGTGAAGTTAAGACAGTATATATCTGGCTTTTCTTTCTCTGTATAAAATACTTGCAAAGAAAAAGTTGTTTCTTTCCATTCTTTTAGTCAAAGGTAGGTAGATTAATAAAACAAGATAGACTAAAAAAAAGCTAGACATGGATTTAAACTAAAATCTTCAAAACATAACTTCAATAGGTATTCAGTTTTACTGAAAAGGGTTACATTTCCCTTTATAAAAATTATATCAGTGAATATTCTAACTTGCCTAATAGTACTAACAAGAAATCAATTCAAATGCCATCAGAGATGGGAAACAATGTTGTAATCACAGAACATATAATGGAGTTTTAAAAATAGCAATGTTCTCTATCTGCACAAATGTAATTTACTCCCTGACAATATACTTTCTCATAGAGAATATTTAATAAAGGTATCTAAAGTCTATAATCTCCAAATTATTCTACTTGTTTAATTTTTAGATCCATGTTTATGTATTCACTGTTATTCATCACGAACAAGAACCTAATTTGAGTCTTAATTTTTAAAAAGAAATAAAAATTTACTACATCAGCATTCAAAATGCATATGAATCCTCCAACTTTACTGAATCAATCTTTTTTCATGTCTGCATTAATCTAAATATATTAAAAATAGCTTTACATTTTTTATAGTACCAGCATCTCACTCAAAGAGGACAGTATAACATTGTTCCCTCTATTACCTAGCTGTCCACATTGAGGTGTAAACTTATTTAACATGAGTACTCCAATGAAAAAAAGCAGCTAAACGCATACTGTTATTCTCAGCACCATTTGACTCAGACCAATTTTTTTTAATGTTTTAAAAATAAACTTAGTCCTTCAAGAGTTGACCAAAATGTTCCTTCTCTTTAACTAAAAGCAGAGTTTTGCCTTCATGACACATCGGAAAAATTTCTGATTTGCAATAACCTCTTCAAGAAATCCCATGAATTTCTTAATAAACCTGAAGTTCCCACATGTCATCATTAAGGCACATTTTGTACATTTTTTATTACTATAAAAAACAACCTCATAACCTACTACAAAATGTGTTCACACAACAAGCTACCAAGTTGGGATGGTTGGCTTGTTTTTTCATGTCTACACAAGTAGGTTTACATCACAGAAGTAAACAGCAAAAAAGAAAAACATACTGGTTTTTAGAGATACGAAAATGCTCAAGTCACAATGTAAACATTTTCAGATGAGAAAAGCAAAAAGAGCAGATAGACTCTATTGTGAGAAAAGATTTTCTATGGGAAACTCACTGACTTTCACTTTCCCATGAATGACTATAAAGTATAGAGATACTTTAAAATTTACAAATTACAAAAACTGAAATTAAAGAAACAAGGTCAGTTGTTTCAGGGACTGGCTGCTTGTCCAGTACAGTCTGGGTCCCTAGGTAAGCTCTCCGCGCTGCAGCAGCTGACTGAAGCCGTGCATGTGAAATGTCGGCAAGGCTCCAGGAGGAACTAACCAGCGTGGACACAATAACACGAGAAAATGTCAGGCGAGAATCTGAAAAAAAGGGTAGATGCCATGGACAATCATTAGATATTTCTTTCCAGAACATCTCAAACGATGGGTCAATGAAACTAACTGACCAAATTTAGATCCTCAATTTAAAAGTTTATTTTTTAAAATGGATTTCTTAAGAAAGTGTCCATTTTCAGAGAACTATAATTACAATACTGAGCTTGCATAATCTCTAATCTTTGAAACCAGAAACTGGTGGTCCGTGACCTGAGTTTCACTTGCGATAGTAAGTGATTTACAGCCAATCACTAAGCCTGTTAAGTATTACATTAGATGATTAAAAATTTTATCTTTGACTAAAAAAATCATTGAAAATTTAAAAGGTAAGGCCAATATTTCAATTTCACTGAGACAATAAAAATTCCTTCTACTTGGTTTAAAGGAAGACTGAAAAAGCACCAAGAAAACACAACTGTTTATATTTAATATTACACATATGCACATACATGCACTGAACTTTTCAGATATGGGAAAGAACTAATGGAGAGTTCTTTACACAGAAGTAGATTCACCTTCTCTTTACCCTGTTAGTTCCACGTGGCCTAACTTGAAGATAATTTAATTTTTTCTCAAGCTCAATTTTTAGAAGTGTACAACAGCATATGTTTAGCCGTCTATTAGAAACATTAGTGAGATTGTGGATTAAATGTACAGACCAAATCATCTATTATATTATCTGGACAGCTGATAACTATTCATTCATAAAGTCCTTTTCTACTGCTTCATTAACTTCATAAGGACAGTGTCGGTTGTAAAGTAAGTACAGCTTAAGTACAGTAAAAGTGTTTTCGTTCTATATAGTTGTGTTTAGATTGATTCTGCTTTGGCAGCAATTTGAGAAAACTCAGAGGGCAGCTACTAGACCTAAAAATTGGTCATTAATATTAAATAACTCAGCTTCTTGTTTTACATATACTAAAAAGGGGGGAGGGAGTAATTCAGAAGAAAAAAATAAAGATCTTAATTTCTGGTTAAACTTTTACTACTCTGAATTTATATGATGAACTATGAAAAAAAGTGTTGAAATTTTTCATATTTCCTCCAGTATTTTAAGTTTTTCTTTATATGTTTTTGTATTGTTTATGGAAAAGTTCTAGTTTCAAGAATTCAATGACTCGGGCTGAGCCCCGGTGGCGTAGTGGTTGTGCGCGGGACTGCGGCCCACTGAGACGGAGGTTCAATTCCAGCAGTGGGGCCGGGCCTCCTACTCCCACCACCGGAGAGCAGTGATGCCCCACCCCCAAAAAAAAAGAATTCAATGACTCAATGACTTCGGCATTGTAGTTACTAAAATGAATACTAAGGAGTGTCTTTTAATTTCACTTTTCCATGAACTTTTTGGAACTCCCTCATCTCTACAATAAAGAGTAGCAAACGTAATAAAGTTTCATTTCATTAAATAAAATTGATTCAACAAGTGATTACTACAGCATGAGAAGTACAAAACTACTTCAAATTGTTTGATCTGTTTAGTTTTATAAAAACATATTTTTAAAAGCCTTATGGATATCTGAACTTAGTTAATCTCAACACTTACTAAGATTTATTGTACAGTTTCAATTACAAAACAATTTGGAGTAATTTTATTAAATTTCTTTTGGTACAAATTTATAGCAACTTATCAATGTTGCAAACTCTTTTTTTTTGGGGGGGGGGGAGGGCATTACTGCCCTCTGGTGGGAGTAGGAGGCCCAGCCTTGCTCCTGGAGAGTTGTTGCTGGATTAGAACCACCAACCCATTGGGCTGCAGTCCCATACAACCACTATTCCACCAAGGCTCAGTCCTAAATATTGCCAACTCTTGCATTCTTTCCTTGAAGTTGCATTTCTAACAGGGAAAAAGAGCTTGGTTACATGAAATCAGGGAGTTTGTTGTTGGTTTTAAGTAGCAGTGCCCACAGATACAGCCTTAAGTGAAAAGCAGTGGCCAACAGTAGAGAAATAGCATATATTCATGTATGAAATATTCATGATAAACTGCAATCATTCCTGTAATATATATTCTTAATTTATCAGTATAACAGGAAGATGTTAAAAATTATTTTAAAACACATGATTTTTCCACTTAGGAGAAGCACAAAAAAATGGAGATTCAAAAAAAAGTCTGGCATGTCTAAAACCCTCTAGAATGATAATTTCCATGAGTTTTAGAAATAGTATCATAATTTTTAACTCTCCTATAAACATAATCAGGTATTTCTAATTCTTAATGGGAGATATAAGTATTGATAGAATATAACAGCATAACTAATTTTAAGAATACCTCCTAGAAGGACAGGCAATCCAACCATTTCTCATGTCGTGATTGGAATATGACATTTCTGTGCGCCAACCCATCATATGTCTTTCTGAAAAACATGCCACAAATTTGGACCAATCAATCAAATTTACCTGACCAGATCACTTCTCTAAAATAAACACACAAATACACAGAAAACACTATCCATTTCTTTTTTTCTTCCCCCTTCTTTTTCATATTTTGGTCTTCTAATTTGAGTAAATAAAAATAAAAACATATCAAGGCTAATTTATCTGAAATATAGATGTCATCCAATGTAACTAAACAGAAACAGTCACAGGAAAATGAAGTTTACACTGAAGTAAGGACAATTATTGTGTAGTGATTATAATAAATATAAACACTTCATAAGTCTATATAATTATAAAGTTGTCACTGGAGAAAAAATGTCTCCATAATACATAAATATCGTAACTGAAGGGAATTTCTCTCAAGAAAGGAGGGAGACATTTAACTTGCAAATGAAATTTAGGAATACATAAGTGGTATTTTCTAATATTACTCATTAATTCTTTACTTAAATAACTAAGTGAACATTCGCTTTTAAAAATTTTACTTTCACAACCCCTTTCAAAAAATAGCACAAGCCTAAGAGAAGCCTTGAAATTTTTAAATATGTTTTTGTGTACACACATAAATATAAAACTTGAAAAGTTTCTTCTAATAAACAAGGGTAGGTAAGAATATTGAACTAATCAATCTATTGAGATACATGAAGCACTGAAATTTAAATGATTTTTACTATATTTAAATAAAGGAATAAGGAATAGCATGGTTTGTACTTATTTAACAACAAACTCAAAACTGCCACGTCAATTCCAAGGGACAGGGACCTTAAAGGACCGAGTAGAAGAAGTGGTGTCCAGGGCATCCAAGGTGGCACTCTCTACTCTGCCTGCCACCTTCTCCCAAGGGAAGGCTAGTGGCTTCACACTGCTTTATGAACAGACAATGAACAGACAATCGCTTTAGCCACTTCATTAGCATGGCTCCTTCATATGATAAAGGATCTTTAAATACAAAAAGACTTCTTCAGATGTCGACATGTATCTCTTAAACATTATCTAATGTTTTTGCTAAAAGAATCCAGGGCATTAACATGCTGTTCTTTCTTACTTAAAAAACAGTATCAGTGTTGAAAAGATAAAATAGTGAAAATACGCAATTCAAAATATTTTTTCATTTTACAAACAAAAAACATTGAACTCCTTTAAGGCAAAAATGTCACAACTACATACAGCAAGTTGTATGCTAGTAATAATACAAAATGCAGCAGGCTTAATGCAAACACTTCATAAATCTCAGAAAGATCACGGGAGTCTCAGACATAAGACTTTCAAAGAGTTTGTAGAAGAAATGAAGCTAAGAAATCATGGAATTTTTCCATGAATTGTTAAAGCCTACTTGTATAGTCTCTTCACTAACTGTCCTCTCTTGTGTTTAACCACAATGTATGTCCTACAATATGCAACAAATTGAGTTCCCTGACACTCTTATATACAGATTTGAAGAGCAATGTAAAATACATTTCTAGTCCCAGTTCAAATTTACCTGACCAGATCACTTCTCTAAAATAAACACACAAATACACAGAAAACACTATCCATTTCTTTTTTTCTTCCCCCTTCTTTTTCATATTTTGGTCTTCTAATTTAAGAGTAAATAAAAATAAAAACATATCAAGCTGCTATCTTGGCCTAAGGAAAATGACTCACAATTTCAGAGGAATGAGCTTGTTGCTCCTAGCAATATAAAATATATATTATACATATATATCTTTTTACTTCAACCAAAAGTTTCTTAATTTAAAATAACAAGTTCCAAAGGGACAGTATTTTAACTACAGCAGTCATTTTCAAATTTTATCCCAAGATCCACAGCAGAGACCATTCAGGGGATTCATAAAGTTAAAATTAGTTTTACAATACAAATACTATGAATTTTTCTCCTTTCCACTGTCATTCTTTAAATAGTTTTGTGACAAGTGATTAACATCATCATTCTGATAATGATTAGGATGTATGCTTGTATATTCAGGCTTTCTCGTTTTTAACTTTGAAACATGAAAAATATCAATTGATAAAATAGCATAAATGAAAAAATTTTTTGGAGTTCTGACGAAAGTATTTTTATTTTAAGAATATAATGGACAGGATTAGGGGGACACATAGCATGTTCTTTCTTCTTATCTTTCACAACCCATTGTATAGCCATTTTAAAAAATTTTATTCTCTTAATTTTTAAATCCCCCAAAATCATCTGTCATGCATGCTGACTACTTTTGTTAGTTGTTTTATATAACTTTTATGATAACCCAAATTGCAGAGACTTTTAAAGTGTTCGCATCTTCATGAAAACTTGCATTCACTCTTTTCTGTCCCTTTTATTACATCTGGCTTTCCTTCAAGTTCTAGAATTACACAAAAACTATTTTAAGATAAATTGTTAATTATACTTTAGTAATAGAACTTCAATTGTGCTATTATTCTATTATAAAATATAATACTTCAACTTTAATTGTTAATTACTTTGTAAGCTAACATAAAAAACAATTATCACTTACAACTGTTTTCAAGAGAAACAGTATCTTAGATGCCAACAGGATTCATAAACTTGTAGAACATAATCACTTTTCAGTTAAGATTTCCCCTACTTAGGTTTGGCTAAAGTAACAAATAGTCATGAGTGTTTGAGAATGTCTTTTGGTTTTCCAGGAATGAAAATCAACTAAGATCATCTCCAGAGAAATGCAATCACTTGTAATTATCAACATAACCAAGAAAAAAGGTAAGAGCCAAAGACTACTATGGATATGTGTGCATTTCAACTGCTCATAGACAATCACTGTTTCTTTCCTGTTTTTTCATATATCGATCTTGCATATGATCTATAAAAGCTATTCATTCGGCTGAGCCCCGGTGGCACAGTGCAGGACTGTGGCCTATAGGGTTGGCGGTTCAAATCCAGCAGCAGCTTTCCAGCAGCAAGGCTGGGCTTCCTACTCCCACCAGGGCAGTGATGCCCCCCCCCAAAAAAAAAAAAGGCTATTCATTCACCTCATCAGGATGTAACTCTTACTTATCCTTCTCTACAATAAAATTATTCTATTTGGAACTGATTTTTTATTATACAGCTCCTAAAATTTTCTTTTCTATCAGGAATGATTTTATTACCAATTCCTAATTTGGCATTTTATTACCAATTCCTGATGGAATCGGATCAGCTCTTGGGAAAGTTGAATTTTTTAATTTTCCACTTTCTACTTTGGAAAAGGATGACAATAAGGCCTCCCTCACAAACCTGTCATAAATCAACAAGCCTTAAAAGATAAGTCTTGTGGAAACAGAAGAAAATTTTGGACAGAAAAAGGTGAATGAGTGCCAAGTTCAGAAAACCCACGGTAGGTTCAACCAAGTCAGTGCACTTCTCAGGCATGGTAGCAGGCAGGCTTGCCACTGAGAAATCAGGCCCAGGGGCATCAGCAACAACGCAAAGGACAGTAATGTTCAGGCAGAGCTAGCGAAAGGTTTCTATCAGAAAGTGGAAACAAAAAGAAAACTAGATTTGAGAGAAAAGATGAAAAAAATATTAGTTCAGTCCAATTCAGTTTCTGTATGTTCCAGTTCATCATCATACCTACGGAGAAAATAGCTAGAAAATTATTCAGCAGGCTCAATGTAAAGAGAGTAACTAGACTCCAAACTTAGGAACTTTTCAATCAAGCTGATTTGACCAAATTGCACAGAAAAAAAACAAAAAACATTCATTTGTCTAATATCTACCTCTGAACCTAGAGTTTCATGAAATACTATCTACCCTTACTATATATTATAGATCTGGATAGCTTCCAATACTTAAAAAAAAAGCCAATTAGGAACAAATAAATTTGTATCAGAGCCAACTACTACATTTGTGACTTGAAGAATACCACTAGTCTAGAGCATTATTGTAATACTTAGGTGAAAACATTAATCCAAGTATAGTCACATTAATTTTAAACCCCTTCATAATTATCTGTCTGCATTTAGAGGTAACAGTAGAAAACAAATGCATTGAGAATGATGAGGGAAACAAACGTACAAATGTGCTTGACACAATGGATGTGTGTGTGTGGATTGTGTTAAGAGTTGTTCGAGCCACCAATAAAATGATTTCTTTTTAAAAATTAATTTTTATATTGTTATTTTGAGTGAATTTTTATAAATTTTCTTCTATAGTTATTTGCTCATTTCATGCTCTGAGCATCTGCATACACGAGGGAAAATATACTCCCCATTGTGTCGAGCAGGTGGCTCACTGCTGTGAAAAGAATGGCTCTGCACTGGATATAAACGACAAATGGATGCAGTCCTCAAGAGCCACTCTTCCTGAGGTTTGCTCTGAAAACAACATGAGGACCAACAACTGGCTCTAATACGGAACAGAATACTGGTTAAGACATGGATTTTTTTAGTTCACTCTGCCTAAATTCTAATTTTGGCCCTGAAATTTAGTAGGTATCATCTCCCCATGCTTCAGTTTCTCATCTGGATATGAGGTAATAAACACTATCCCTTCCGCGTCACACAGATATAGGATAAGAATTAACCTAATGGAAATACATTGTGTATTTAGAAGAGTGTTGGCTTCAAATGTTCACTTTTAATACTGTGGCTCTTTGAATATATTATTCCGTCAAGCTGTTTTTAAAGGGAAGGGATCCTTTCACTATGTGCTTTGGCAAACATTTCCTTACTCAGCTTGGGGAACAGGGCTGTTTTTCCATCAGCATATCCACAGACTGGCCAGACACGGCATGTTAAGGAAGTTCCAATTTGAAGGTCTTAAAATTGAACACTGTATATTCTCTCTTTTCTAAGTATCCATTTTCAGTATATGAAATCCAAAGTTATTTACAGATATTGACACTACTAATCACCCTATATTATTAAATGTATTTAATAATTATATCTTACTCAGCACCTATCTTTTATTAGCTTAGATTTATAGCATATATTATTTTAGGTATATTTCATGAAACCCCAAAATTAGTAAATAATTTGGGACCATTTGATGTCAGGTTAAATACCTTTATATTTATTTCTTGTGCCTCTGGGTGTCACTATGTATATCTAAAACAACACTATTTCTGGTATTTGCAGCACCCACTGCTGCTATCAAGTCAATTCCAACCGGAAAACAAAGGCTTCCAAGGTGTTCAATCTTTACAGAAAGAGCTCGTGGTTTCAACCACTGCCCATGCAGTCAGCAGTTCAACACTTTCCCAACAGTGACACCTGGACTCTAGCTATTACACACATGTAGAGAGAAAGATCTCCAGATGTTTTCTTTATAAAGATAGACAGGCTTTACACATAAATAAATGCCTTTATTTATTTAGTATGGGATAGTAATTGCTTTGTATACTGGTAAAATTCTACTTCTTTATATACCAGGTCAGCCTGTTGGCTGGCAGATGATCTTTATATGAAAGTACTTGTTGATAGAAAATTCTATTGGACAGAAAATCTTATGTAATAAAGAAATTAGAAAACAAGCAAACCCGTTAACATCAAATTGATTTGGAGTCATGGCTATGCTACAGGGAAGGACCTGCCAGGGTTTCAAGAATGGAGTCTTTACAGAAGCAGATCGCCGCATCTTTCTCCTGCAGAGCAGTTAATGGTTTTCTATTTCTCATCTTTTGGTTAACATCCAAGTACTTAACTATCTAGGTCCATGAACTTGTCTTCATTGTAACTTAAAAAATGGTTCTTTTAATATATGCTATTATTAAAGATCATGCTTGGTAAAGTGGAGGGGCAAAAAAAAACAAAACAAAACAGGAAGGCCCTCAACACAAATGGATGCAGGGCTCTTAGATAAGAAGAACTGTGAGGCTAACACGGAGGTAAACAGTCTGTGAATCTGTGGTGTGCCGGGTTGATATGAGTTGGGACTGCTGGACGGTTATAAAATAAAACGGAATAAAGGAAAAGGCTGGCCATTGCAGCCTAGCAGTTACACATCAGGCTGCAATGCCAAAGTCTGGCAATTGAAAACAATCAGCTACTCCCCAGGAGAAAGCCAAGATTGTCTAACTCCAGTAAACAGCTTCAGGTGGTTTTTTTTGGTTTGTTCTGTTTACGTTTTAAATTGGTTTTTAAAGTGCTTGTAAGTTTTGTGTAAATTACAAAATAACAATCCCACTTGAATTGTGTGAGTTTGAGTTATAAGGTAAGATCTATGCGTTACAAGTAAAATTCCTTACATAGTAGGTGATCAATGATTATGCCTCAGCTTTTTCATTCTGTATGTATCTACAAATACACAGAAACCTCAAGCTTGTACAATGTTTACCTCAAAAAAGAAACTCTACTACTGTTATTTCTCACTGTTTCCTTTTTTCCCTAGAATTTTTAATGAACTTAAAAGTAAGAACATTATATGATTAAAAATTAGTAATAAAAATGACAGTAATAGTGATAATATAACAATAACAAATAATGACAACATACACTGCTTGAGTGCCAAAAACGTTGTGATCATTTGTCAAAGCATATTACAGTGAAGGATGTTTTTCTGGGTCTGGCAAGTTATCCACCTTGGAGATGGTGGGTCATTACATCTTTCTCTAATAAGGTTCTACCTTAGACTGATTCCAACTTTCAAAGCTTCAATATATAGATTGTATCTCATTATCAAGTCTATGAGGAAAATACACTGCCCATATTACAGATTATAAAAATTTGAATTTGAGAGGGATTAAATAATTTGTTCAAAAGCAAACAAATAATAAGTGGTAGAACAGAAAATCAAACTACTCTGCATCCTTATGTAGCAATATATAAATAAAAACCCTGACTCCTGTTTGTACATTCCACAGTCAAAACAGGTTTTTCTTCATGGAACTTCTGGTAGAAATTTAGCTCTACTTGGAAAGAGGGGGTTCCCTCTTGATATATTTATTCTTAAAAAAATTGTTTTAAATGCTAGGACAATCTAAGTGAACATCCGGACACCTCAGGCTGCTATTCAGAAGAGAATAAAACTTTTATCTTCATTTACTCCATCCTTTGCCTTTAGCAGATGAGAAAAATATATTAATTGAAAAAGAATACACCGTGTTTTTGATATAAACATAATTGGCCATTTACTGACCTTAAAAAATTTAATAATACTGTGGCGGTCATGCACCTATGTCAATTTCATGATTGAGATGTAGGGGTGGAGTCTAACCTGCTAATCTGGAGATAGTTATCGAGTAGCCAATGAGTTCTCTGTGTGAGCATGGCTTTCTCCTGAGACTTCTGGGAAGTCTCGCAGTACTTTCCTCATGGAGATGAGAGACCATTTGTCCCAGTTGTTGGGAGTTGCTCAAAAGACAAGACAAGATGGCAGCATCCGAGGGACTGGAGGAGTCAGACAAGCCACACAGCCTTATCCTTATGGAACCAGACCTCTGAATCTGGAGAAGTCACGTGGAGACCTCTAATGGGACGCCTCTGCTGCACGTGTTTCGTGAGCTGGAAGGAGACTTTATAGACTGGTATCGGACATATGGGCAAATATAGGACTTATGACTTTGAACTGGAGTGGGCTGGGATGCTTTCTCAATGCTCCATTCCTCTTGACCTTATATCCATATGTGTGTCTATGAATTTGTTTCTCTAGTCTACCTGGACTAACACAATAGGTAACACAGTTTAGCAAAGACATGTTTACTGTGAGTGAAAGCACAAGCAGATAAGGCCATTTCATTCTTGAAAGTTATCGGCTGATAAGCAGCAAATTTTAAATGCACATACCCTCTGACCCCAAATTCCAGTTGTAGAACTTATTCCCAAGGAAGAATTCAGAGGGCACCTGTAAGTGACATGCATCTAAAAATGGTATCTGACAAAAGAGAATTATCACAGGGATATTTATAATACTGAGTATCAGATATTACCTAAATGAATGTATAACAAACAATAGGTTACATAAAATATAGCTCATTAGGACAACGGAATGCAAAATATCTTTGAAAACCATCACAAGTCTATATTTAATAACATATAATACATCAATGACAAAAGCATAATATAACACAATGTTTAATATTAACCTATGTTTATATTACAATAAATATATTTGTAGCAGTGATTATATGCATTCATAACTCTGATGAGACCAACCAAATTGATGAGTGGACTATGTGGTTAATAGAATTATGAATTTTAATAAAAATAACTTTCTGTGAAGTAATCAGAGAAAATTGGCTCTTTCTATTCTGTTAAGAAAATCACAAATCCTCTCACAATTTATAAAGATGCTTATTAAAGTATAACACAACTAGCAAAACAAAAATAACTTAATACCGAATAAATAATACATACATTCTTCCCAGTTATGAAAAAGTACTTCTCTATCCATTTATTTATTCTCATATGAAAATATGATAATGTATCAATAACTGAAACCATATATCAAACATTGTTTAAGTACAAATTATATTTATAGAAAATACAGCATTCTCAAGTATAAGTAGTAATTAGCTTTTTTTTGTGGGGGAGTTTATGGGTAATTTAAGATCTCTGCTGTTTGCACGTCATTGTGTTTTTCAAGATTTCTTCACTGAGGATACATTCATAATTTAAAAAAAACAAAATACAAAAGTTTCCCACTTTTCCCTTGCTTACATTTGAGACAAATATTATATATCCAGTACATCAAATGAGAAGTACCTTGTTTAGAAAGGTCTGATACCTAAAACACATTCAAATTTTTCTAAAATTAGATATTTATAGCAAAACATAAAAATATCATTTTATAAATTAAATATCTAAGGGTTTTACTTTTTAAAAGCAGGTAAATTTCTGTACATTAAAGACTTATCTTTAGAATGATGATGGCAACAAATGTACAAATGTGCTTGACACAATAGATGGATGTCTGGATTATGTTAAGGGTTGTGTAAGCCTCCAATGAAATGATTTTAAAAAGACACTTTAAATAATTATTTTCAAAGTTTTCTTAGATATCATCAAGATTTCTTGGCATCAAATTTCCTACTCAAGATCACTTTTTTAAATTGTGTGGGCTCAAAAATACCTGTATGACCTGTGCGTACACTATCTTTTTCAGTAGCTGGAAAAGGAAATAAGTTACAGAAATAAAGCACTTATCACTTTATCCACTTCCCAGGACCCTTAACATATGAATAAGTCACTAAAACAATATCTCCTTTTCTATCTAAATTACCTATTTTATAATTAAATGTTTTATTTTATGAAAGTACTTAATAAAAACTCATCATGCTTTAAACTTGCCCACACTATTCTACTACTGGTCCTGTTAAGTTCACTATATCCCAAATTACTTATGTCAAAAATGCCCATTTAAACCATATAATTTCAATAAAGTACCATGGTTCTGGTAAAAAAAAATGCATAATTTAAAATAGTGTAGCAAGTTACTTAGATAGAAATTATTTCCCCATTAAACTTTTAAATAAGTTTTTTTCCGCTTCAGAAACTAATGTAGAGAAATCCACATAAAAAGGAGCCTGGCGGCACTGTGAAATAAGCAACTGATTGCTCGTTGTGGTTGACAGCTCAAAACCCACCAGTCACTTCCAGGGTGAAAGATGAGGCTGTCTGTTCCCTCAAAATTTTACAGTCTTAAAAACCCCATACTTGATGATTGTAGGTAAGATGCCAATGGGTTTTGTTTTGTTTTGTTTTACATAAATATTAAGAGACTTGTCTCCTCCACATCTCTGCAAATGAAAAGACATGGTGATCTCTTCCCACAAAGATTTCAGTCTACAAAAACTTAAGGGTATGGGATGCTAGTTCTAACATCTTGGGTTTATCACAAAGAGAATATGTTTAAATATGACTATGTAATCAGTGGGTAGTTGTAAACAAGTTCTCTCAGTAACATTACCTTCATAATCTCAATAATAGTGTCTTTAAAGGGGGGGGTTCTTTTTAAGTGCCAGAAAAATATTGAGGTAATGACTAATATCAAATTTTTAACAAAACTGAAATAAACATCTTCACATATTTGCTACAAGTTGATGTAAACATATTTACACCTTTAAAAGGGGCTGAGTAGGGTTTAGATGAATAAAGCATTTTAAGAAAGATGTAGAGGACCTCAAAGATGGCCAACAGAGGGAAAGACCCTCACTGCAACAAATGAAAGAAAATATTGTGGCTGAACTTCCACAAGCTTCTTTAAAAGACCCTAGATTAAGCATGGGTGTGAATACTACTGGACTTGGTTCTCTAAGGGTTCAACGCTATAAATTTGAAGTGATCATCCTTTGTTCCCCAAAAGTTCTACTGACATATAATCCACATATCATATAATTGAATAGTTCAATCACATTGAGAAGCATTGTACAACCACATCACCACAATTAGTTTTAGAACATTTTTTTCCCAATCTTGTATTCACCCCATTTCCTCACAATCTCCCCTCCCAAACCCCCACTGAACCATTAATCCAGTCACTGTCTCTTAAAGATAACATATCCTGGATTTCATATAGAGAAAAACATTTAAAAAGCAAACAACAAAAACTAATAATAACAAAGTAAACAGGTTAAAAAGCTCAAATGAGTTGAAAGCTGAAAATTGTTAAAAACTAAAACAAACGTAAATGGAACATTAAAAAGATCCGAGAGGGAGTTAACTTTTAATCTACATAATTATTATCTGCAACAATCCACTTGTTTTCTTTTTTTGAAAGCTTGCATGTATTTATACCTTCTAAAAAATTTTTTTATTTTATTGGGAGTTCTAAAAGCTCTTATCATAATCTATACATATATCTATTGTGTCAAACACATCTGTACATAGGTTGTCATCATTTTCAAAATATTTTCTTTCTACTTGAACCCTTGGTCTCGGCTTCTCATGTGCCCTTGATAATTTATAATTTTTTTTCATATCTTACACCGACCATCTCCTTTCACCCACTCTTCTGCTCTCCATCCCCTTCGAAGGGAATCCATACAGCAACTATTGTGATTGATTCTCCCTTACCACCCCCTTCCCTTTCCTTCCTAGTTATCACTGCTCCCCTTACTGGTTAGAGGGGTTGATCTGTTCTCGATTCCCTGTGTTGTGAGCTCTTAGCTGTACCAGTGTACATGTTCTGGTCTAGCCAGGTTGGTAAGATAAATCAGGGTCCTGATAGTGGGAGAACAATCCAGTTTCCAAGGCACTCTTCTGCATATTAGCAAGCCTATTTATATTCCTGGTGCCCAGGGGTTCAATCAACATGGATATCCCCTTCACTTTTTTTTTTAACTGAGTCTAAAAAGTTTTAAATGGATCTAAAGGGATATAAGATAATAAAATATTACATTTTGAACTAACTACATCTGTCATAATCGAATTTACAAAGTTCTGTCTGACAAACGGGCTATTTAAGTGAGCATCTTGAGTACAGCAAGCTTTGGGTCGAATGGGTGTCAAAAGTGGTGTGCAAAATTCTGTCTTTTCAGAGAGTTGATCTATCAGTCTTTTAAGCAAGATGAAAAAAAACTAAGATTTTATAAAGTGAATCTTAATAAGGAACAAATCTTAGAATTACCAATATGATCTCTAGAGCAATATAATCCAACCAAAAAAGTGGTTTGTAGAACCAGTTAAATTCAAATCAGAGAAAGATTTTCATAGTGACTGCTTTGAGGGAATCCAAAAGCCTCATTCTTGATATTTTCTTTAAAAAAAAGAAAATTCATGGGGCTTGTTCTAAAAGTTAAGAAAATTATAAGAACTGTAATGTGGGGAAAGGGAAGGAAAATTGAATGGTGAATATTTTTCCCCATTAACTGCTCATATGACAGTAGGAAGTGCTGTCTTATAAGAATTTCTTTAATCATTTTATTGGCGCTCATACAACTCACACCACAATCCATACAACCACCTATTGTGTCAAGCATGTTTGTACATTTGTTGCCATCATCAGTAATTCTCAAAGTATTTGCTTTCTACTTGAACTCTTGTTATCAGCTCCTTATTTTTCCCCTCCCTCATGAACTCTTGATAATTTATAGATTATCTTGTCATGTATTATACTGTACGAAGTCTTCCTCCACCCACCTTAGTTGTCCATCCCCCAGGGAAGAGGTTATATGTACATCCTTATAATCGGTTCCCCCTTTCTACCCTTCCAGTTTTGCCACTCTCATCACTGGTACTGAGGGGTTCATCTGTCCTGGATTCCCTGTGTTTCCAGGTCCTATTAGCACCAGTGTACATTCCCTGGCCTAGTCGAACTTGTAAGGTACAGTTGGGATCATGACACTAGGAGGAAGAAACATTTAAGAATTGGGGGAAAGTTGTATGCTTCATCATTGCTACACTGCACCGATTGTCTCGTCTCCTCCCTGTGATCCTTCTGAAAGGCGATATCCAGTTGCCGACAGATGGGCTGTGGGTCTCCACTCCGCACTACCCCTCATTCACAATGATATGATTTTTTTATGCTTTGATGCCTGATACCTGATCCCATCAAGGCCTGTGAACACACAGGCTGATGTGTTCTTCCATGTGGGTTTTGTTGCTTTCTCAGCTGGATGTCACTTGTTTATCTTGAAGCCTTTAAGACCACAGACGCTGTATCTTGTGATAGCTGGGTACCACAGGCTTTCTTCACTACATTTGCTGATACACTCACTTTGTCTTCAGTGATCGTGTCGAGAAGGTGAGCATCATGGAATGTCAGTTTAATGGAACAAATTGTTCTTTCATTGAGGGAGTATTTGAGTGGAGACCCAATGTCCATCTGCTACTTAATAATAAACCAATAATAATATGCACATAGATCTATTTCCTCTTCATCATATATATATATATATTTATATATGCACATGCCTCTATTAGACCTCTATAAATACCCTTTGCCTCCTAGTTCTTTCCTCATTTTCTTTTACTTTCCTCTTGTCCCACTATCATGCTTAGCCTTCATTTGGGGTTCAGTAACTCCTCTTGGTTACACTGCCCTTGATCAGTCCCTACAAGGCCTCTTACACCTTCCTCACCACTGATTATTTTGTTAGAAAGTCTAAGCCCATCTACCATATAGCTCTGATCTTGGTCTTTCAGGCTTCTTTTTGTTCCCCAAACTTGAAGAACATCTAAAACAAATGTAATTTGAGTCCCTTAAAAACTGCCCACTTGACAAGGTGTGAATAGAAGAGCACAAAGTTATTCGGGGAAGGCTGGGTGAAATAGAAACGTTACCTGCACAAGTATATAGAAGCAGATGGTGAATATGATGAGAAACAATAGGTTTAGCATTTGACATTTCGGTTTAATAAAGGTTTCGATCACTTTATAGCAATACTTTTTTACTTCTGGTATATGGCTGTTATGAGTAAGAATCAGCACCATGGTACACAACAATAACCTAAAAATGAATAAAATATTTTACTCAATATAATTACAGAAGCATTCTCCCAGTACTATATTAGAAAAACACTGCAGTATTTATTACTATGCTAATGTAGAATTGCAGTTTCTATTCTGTTAATCAGAAAGCACTGTGTGACATTGAACCATCCCTCACTTGCACATGTTCTATATGTGAGTGACCGATTAGTCCATGCTAACAGTCCACAGATAATACCCTTCCTTCTTTGCTGCTGCCAACTGGGACTCAACTCCAACCATGCAATTCCTGACTACGAGTAGGAAACAATTGTGGACCAATTAACCCCAAGCAGAATTTGAGACTAAAAGGGGAGAGGAAATAAATGATAGAAAAGAATCACGAAAATCACTGCAGTCTGCCTACAGTTCCCCACTGCAGAAAGTCAATTTACCTCGCATTTCAGCAAACTATTTTATCTCTCCTCTCTTTGTGTTCTTTAACCTAAATGTGCTTCAGAGATGTCTGAAGGTTTTTCCACATGTAGACAAATTAACACTCAGGCTCTTGGTTCCAGGGAACCCGCCATTATTTACTTTGGTCTGAGCCTTAATTAATAATCTTTATATTCCTTATAAGAAAATCTTAGAAAAAAAATTTTAAAAACAGAGAAGACTTACTCTAATGTGCAGAATAGCAAAAGGACTACCAACATTGTTGTGTGTTGTATTTAGCTAAATACACTAGAAACCTGCCTCACGAAAAGATTGTCGATAACATAATGTTAATAATGAATCTCTGGATAAGGATGAAGACAAAAGCGTAAAGGAGAGCATGGGTATTCACAAAAGAAAGAATCTTAATCAGTCCCATGGACTACCGAATTATAAACCAGCACCTTATTGGAGTCCGTCCACGTCACTGAAGTCACCATCAGAGAGCCAAACATTAACTTTTGGACATCTTTCTCTGTTGCTTTGAAGATACTTATCATTATAAGAGACACAATTACAAAGGCTAACTTGGTCTCAACACCTCAACTCAAACTAAAAATAAACCTGGATTAATAATCAGCATCATGATAAATGGAGAAAAGATTGAAGTTGTCAAGGATTTCACTTCAATCTACAATCAGCGCCCTTAGAAACAGCAATTTAGAAATCCAACAATACATTGTTTTGGACAAAACTGCTATAAAAAACGTTCTTTAGGGGCTGAGCCCTGGTGGGGTAAGTGGTTGAGTGCGGGACTGCAGCCCTCGGGCTTGGCAGTTCAAATCCAGCGGTGGCTCTCAGGAGCAGAGCTGGGTAGCTCCCACGACCACCAGAGGGCAGTGATGCCAAAAAAACAAACAAGCAAAAAAAACCTTCTTTAGTTTAAGAAAGCAAACATGTCTCTTTGAAGACTAAAGTACTCCGGTACTGATGGGCCCATATGAATGTGAAAGCTGGACAATTAATAAAGAAGATAAAAGAGTTGACCCTTTAAATGATTATATTGACAAAGAATATTAAATATTTCAAGGACTGCCAGAACAACAAACAAGAACATATTGGAAAAAATACACCCTGAAAGTACCACAGAAGCAAGTATGGTGAGACTATCTCATGTACTTCAGACGAAATCCTAGAAAAGGGAAACATGTTTGTAAAGTTTAGGGTCAATTAAAAAGATGAGGACTACCTATTAGGAATCATATACTCGGCAAAACTGTCCCCCAATATGACAGTAAAATTAAAGACATTCCCAGATAAACATCAAGGAATTTATAAAATCTAGACCAACTTTGCAAGAAAGACTAAATGGAGTTTTTCGGAACAGAGAACCTGTTGAATGGCAAGGACCTGAGATCAACATAGGACATGACCCAGAAGTCAACTAAGACACAGAAGTATCCAAAGAAATCTCCAAGACTAAAAATAAACTTATTTATGAATTTATAATGAAATAATTACAAAGAAAAATGAGGTAAAAAAATGTCATCACAGGGAGAGGAAGTTATTACTTTGAAGTACAGGGAGACTTTTCCTATCCTTATAAACTACACAAGTTTCTAAATATTTTGAAGCAACACAAAGGAATGCTTCTTACTCCCCGTTAATATTTGAAGGGTAATATAATCACAAAAGTAATATTTTTCAAATGCCTATAATTTGAACTCTTCAATCCTGATAAGTTCTAAGTTATGCCAAAAGTTAAAAGGTATTTTTCCCCAATGTCACCAAAATAAGTTAATGGAAGAGGTGGTAAAATTTTTTTACTTTCTGCTTCTTTAAGTACTCATGGAAAGTAAAAATTGAATATAAATGCAACCAGTTACAAACTCTAATTGATAATTTCTGCCATAGCTTCAAGGAAGGTAAAACATTTCACGTAATGACCAAATCTCAGTTACTCAAGAGCTCACAATCCAATGCTCATACTTATTTCTCCTTCCAACTTTGACTTTTCACTTTTTTTCATTTATAATTCATTGAATATAGGAAGACTATGAGATGATGGATAAATTATTCAATTTTAAAAAGTTAAGAAAAAAAAGAATTCATATAGTCCAATTTTCCACCTGAAAAAAGAATTCATAAAGTCCAACTGTTTGCCTAATGAATTATCCTGTCAACAATATATTGATCTGAATTTGTGTCTACATGTATGCCTTTGTATTCAGCAAAGCACCTGGGATCGTGACTCTTCTGGAATAAGTCCTCCTACCACTTTCATTTACGTCCAGCCTTGGGCACCTGGGCTGGATACACATCCTTTGGGAGCCATACTTCATTTTGAAACCGACAGGACTAGTAGCTACAAAAAGCAAAGGCTTAAGGCCATTTAATTTTGACTCTATCTCCTGCCACATAGAAGCCCATCAGTGTGGTGGTGAGGAAGGAATCAAAACAGGCAGACCTAGTTCTGTCATTCATTTACAGCAAGCTAACAAATGCAAAATATATCCTTAGTAGCTGTACCAAACTATTCTGCTCATTTACATTTCACTAAGAGTTGAGTAGCAGCAACAGAAGAACTAAATTGAGAGACTGTCTCTAAATGATATTTACATGCTATCCATGTTATTATATTTGTTATTCTTCAACTCGCTACTAAAACATAAAGTCTATCATTTCCTTCATTAGTCTCAGTCAATGAGCATCATAACTATATACCTATCTATCTAGTTGAAAGTAAAGAAATATAGCCATTAACAACTGTGTACATTGTAATTATTTAATGTTTATTACTCCTAGACCCAGAGTTTATCTAAAATATATCTAGAATATCAGTTATGGAATTCATTCTATTTTTCTATGTAACAAAAGGTTTTCATTACAAAGGTGAATAAGTTGATTTAAAAAAATTAAAATATTTATTAACATAAAGTAACCATAAAAAATGTGTATTTCACAATCAAAACAGAGCTTGGTAGGGTAATATTTGGTGCCAATATGATCCAGCCCATATGCCAATACAAATTAATAAATCTGGACAAAGAGTACTTAGCACTACTTTGTAATTCTGGCAATGCTTTGGTTTTTAAATTACTTCAGACAAAAAATATGTAAAACTAAAATGAAACAAGAAAAAAATGTTTTGTTTAATACTAACAATATTTTAAAAGTAGGCAAACATATGCTAACATTTTCTACATTTTTCTGAATATATTTTCTTCTGAACTATGCCCAAAAGAGGGCTGGGAGTGGTAGGGGTGTAAAATCAGCTCATATATACTCTTAAAAATAGTCATGGTCTTTGCACAGCTGACAGTACAATCACTAATTATCTTTACATGACCAGAATTAAGAGAAAAGTAAATCCATCTAAAACATCACATTTCTAAGGTTTTCCTGTAAGTAATGTTGGAAAAACAAACATATAGAGAAAAAATGTATAATTTAACATTTAAATGGTTGATGTATATAAAGTTCTATATACCATTTTAATATTATAATTTAATCCTAAACTCTGGGTTTGGAGTGATTATCCTTCATTATTACAAATTTAAATAAAAACATATAATCGGCAAACATTAAATGGTTGCATACACTACCTAGAAAGTAGGTGGGTAGGGGGAAGAACTAGCAAGATAAAACTGAATATTGAAAGTGTTTAAAGATACTATTTATTTCATTATTGGGAAGTTGGGAAAATCACTATAGTTCTTAGTAATAATAACTTATATAATACTTTGTCATTTAGAAAGTACTTTCAAATCTTAAATCTTGGTTTAGCCTAGGAAGAACTTTGTACACTAAATAAAACAGAAGCCTTATTAGACTCAGTTGTGATAACTTGATAATTTAATATCAAAAATAACTTTCTCCATCTCTATTATTTTATGAACAGCAAAGAAGATAAGTAATGTAACAAATCATTATGTTCACGATCAGAATTATCTCTAAAAAGTCAATTTAAAATGATAGATTAAATATTCCTGGAATTAATAGCAACTGGGTTGCAGAAGAACTCAACCATTAGAAAATATGGGAAAAATAATCAAACTTTAAGAAAATATCATATTAGTTAACTCACTTTACTACTCAGATTAAAAATGTGAACACATATACATAAAAAGAATTCTCTTTGATCTTTTTAGAAGATACCTAATTCTCTAAGATCTAAAAAAGATAATAGGAGGTTGATCAACTTGCTATTTTTTCTTAGTTTTTCTTCTTCTAGTGTTATTAAAATTAAGAGTTTCTGAAACCCAGAGGATTTTCATTTGCAATTTAGTAGTGTGTGTTTTCATATGGTGAAGTGAAAACAAGTGATTTAAGTACAATTTTTGTAACACTGCAGTAAATCATGCTAAAACAATGTAGCAGACACTATATTTCAAACTTTATTTCTTATATCAATAAATTGAATAACACCACAAATTGCCCTAACAGTGCATAATTTAAACTACATAACATTTTCTTTAACTATTTTTCTTCTAATTACAACCTAAACCACAAACTTCTTAAGTCATAAACTTTGTCAAAATAAAAAAATATAATTTAAACAACAAAATTATCAACCATACTATATAGGTTCTCAAATATCCAAAGGACCCCAAATACAATAATCTCTGGTATGCTTGCTAATCTACTTCACTTTGAATTCTAATAGAAATCTAGTATTTATAAATATTTATAATTAGAAACCAATTAACAGCTCACAATTCTATAAGATATGTCCAAATTGTTAATACTGGGATGTTTCTCTCTATATATGTGTATAAATGTATATATGTGATTATCTTTAATATATAAAGAATGTACATAAAGAACATTCTTCATTTTTTAAGTCCCAAAAAGAGCACAAAACTTAATTTGAATCTGACTGTAATGGTTGGTGTCTTCACAATACATACACTTTGCTGATAAGGCTGTCTTATGAAATGATTTAAGCAAGCTCTTCAGTATGGAAACCTTTCTGAAACAAGACCTACACAACTCTATCCTGAATACGATGCATTATGATGCATGAAAAACAGTATTACAAATCTACCTTTATGAAAGGTAGATTTTAATTTTCAGTAAAATTCAGCCTTGTGTTTCCGTGGCTCTCTAAAAAACTTAAGGGAGAAACCTCTGGTAACATATTGTGATTAAAATACTTTGTTTTACAAATATGCTTCTAAAAAATTACCAACAATAGAACAACTGCATTTGATATGCAAATCCTCTTTGTTTGGCAACATCTATTTTAAATTCTAATTTCTCATTAAATAACTCCCACAATGATAAATTATTTGTTATAGAATACAAAATAAACTTAAGACACTAATACATGATAAACAAAATTCTATCACTCATAACGCAAGCACCAGTCATATTTTGCAGAACCTTTTCCATAGCAGACTCAAGAGTTTACAGATAAAAATTAATAGCAACTTGTGAATATAAACTATAAGAATTTTTACAATTAAAAGTCAAAGAAAAAAGAAGACATTTTTAATTATGTTTTTCCTGTGTACACTGATGACTGGTAATTGTTAGACAAATTATACTCAATATAATGTAAGGCTTTACATCAAGTAACCATTTTTAAATACTATGATAAAATTCTAGGAAAAATGAACAGGCAGTTAATTAAATAATAGCATACAAGAATAAGCCATTATATAAACAATAAGGAAAAGAGCTGTACTATGGATATTTTAGATATTAAAATATGCTTATTCACATCAAATAATCTTCATAAGCTATTACAAACTCACTTATTTTAAAATATCAGCTTTAAATTGAACTAAAATAATTTTTTCAAATTATTTATTTAGGTATTTAGCCATCACATTTTAAATTCTTTATAATAACAATTTCCAAGAATATTATGTTTGCTTTGTATTCTGTATTGCAACATCCATCATAACATTTTTTAAAAATGAATGTAAAGTTGACATACCAGTAATTCTCCCAAAATTAATCTTTTGCATATTCACGTTTATTAAAGTCAAACACCAAAACCTTCATCATGGATTTCTTAAATGTGATACAAAGAGTACTTTTAATGAATTAGGGAATTAGTTTCCCTAAAAATTAATAACATGCTACAGAAAATATTCTATAACTACTAGGCTATAAAAAGAGATATGTTATACTGAAGGTCTCAGTAACTTAAATATGAGAAAGCCTTTTCGAACATCTTAGTACTCTCAATTCATGAAAGAAACATAGCCACGTATATAGTCACACTAAAAATACTATCTGAAAAAATTGAAAAATTAAATGCCTAGTCCAAGAATTATTTAGAATTTTTGCTGTCAAAAAAATGAGAGTATAATTTAATATAAATGTATGTGCAACTTAAAAATAGATATCTAAATACAGACGCATTTTAAGTATACATTTAACTACCTGCAATAAATCCATTACAGGAGACTTAATTGTTGTTATTAAAATTCTCACTTGCCAAATTTAAAGCCTTAACATAATAAGTCAATGATAAAATTAAATATTTTCTGCTCAAAATAACTTTCATAGAACAGTTAAAAAAGCATTCCAAAATCGGAATAAACAAAGTAATATAGAAAGCAATAAATGCTGGACACATTCTTCTTCCTTATCATTCCTTTGTTAATGAGAAAGTTTCTTTTTAAAAAGATGGGGGAAAAACCCATGTGCACATCAACATAAATGTCTTGAAGTCCTTAAAAAATGTAACTCCTCTATTTAAATAGTTAATGAAAGCTAGACCCAGCACACCATGCTCAATAATAGAATTCCACATACAGTAATTCAGTGCCTTAAGCAATAGTTTTCCAGATTTGCTAAGGTATTACTGAAAACCATCAATAAGAAACACAGTTATGGACCATGTATGTCTCCTAGTTTATATTTTATACTATGCTGTATTTGAATATCCTTGTAATTATCTTGATTTTGATTTATGAAAGAATACCAAATAATACAATACTAAAAACAGTCCATATCCAGGGAAAATTTCTTCAGTACCATTAAAGCTTCGAGATTTTGAAGCAGAAAATAAGTAGTTTTAAAGACTAATACGATTTAATGTTTTTACTATTAGTATGGTATATTCTCAAATGTAAAACATTATTTTTGCTTTTGCTCTCCAAAACTACACTTAATTAAGCCTTTCTGGTGCTGCACAAGATCATAAATAGGAATTAGAAAATAGCAGAGCACAATTTTACAGGCATTGGAGACTTAAAATTTGAGTACAAGGAATTAATAACAGAGTAAAGATATCACACATATCTACTGCTCTCAAACAATGAAATGTTTATTATTCCCATGTGCAGCATTCAACAGTGTAAGCCAAAGAAGTGGTATTTTTTAAACTTTTGCCTAATTTTCTATTTATGATAACCTTTCAAATTTATAATTAGTTTTTTAATTTTCACTGAAAATTAAATATTCATTGAAAAAATAAGTTATAGCACTCCCTCAAATGAAGCACAGGCCCATCATGACTGACTGGTGTAATAACAGCACTGCAACGGTTTGCTTTGTCTATTCCCCTAAAAAAACACAAGGTGGGGACAAAGAGCACTGGTTGCCAATTGTATATATGCACAGGGGTTTCAAAAAGTTCATGGAAAAAATCCATTTGCTTTTCATTACATTTTTCCATGATATTCTGGGGCCCCTTGGTATGCATAATAAAATAAGCAATTTCACATGGATTTGCTTCTAGACCAATGGTGCAAAAATTATATGACCAATCAGTTCCTTCCAGAAATTGATCTTTGTTAAGTACTGAATGGGCAAAATTATCAACAGACAAAAAGAAAATAGATGTATCTTAGAACACAGTTCTAACCTTGCTGGAAACTGATCAAGATATGAAAAGCATCCATATACTATTAGACCTATAAGTTGTTTGGGGTTTGTTTACTTTTAAGTTAGATGTCATATATCTTACATAAAGCTTCTCCAACTTGGCTAGAGCAAGCAACTACAATAACCTCAGTTACACCTAGTGAATTTTAGCGAAGCAATGCAATGCAAAAGCAGTCGGAAATGCAACAATTTTAATTACATAATATTTTGGTGAGAATTTACTTTATCAGTCATTTGAAATAATGAAAAGATGTCAAAGTTTTCCTGGGAGAGTTTCAAAATAAGCACAAGCTAATATGAAAAATAATTATATATTTCCAAGAATATTATATTTCAAATTTGCAAAAATCTGTTATCTAAAAGTTGTTGTGTTAACTGGTGAAAAGTATACGTCCTAAAAACATATAATTCTATATTTATTATAGATTTCATTTTCCTTAAATATAATTTTAAATAAACATTTAATACTACAAAAAATATTGGATTGTTACCTCTATAATATAAAGCTAGCTACCCCCAAATTGTCAGTAGCAATATGTTGTTCTCAAATATGTGCATTTAAGATGTCTGGAGTGAAAAATAAGTTTCGCACACATGAACTGAAATTGTTTCCTAAGGCACAAAAGTGATCTATTAGCTTTGAATACAATATGATGAGAAATTCCTCAAAATTTTCTCCTCTAAAAAACAATCCCCCAAACCCCTATTCTTACCTCAATGAGCATTCTCAAAGATGATAATGAGATACTCCCTTTGAACATTAAGAACATTAAGCATTGTATACCTTTCTAGAATTACTACCTTGAACTTATTTCACCTTTTAAAATCCTCAATGTCCTCTTGTTCTTTCACCTTTGGCTTTGTTTCTTTCCTTACCTTCTCTTTTATGCCCTTCTTTGTCTTTGGATTTTCATATTTCATTCTTTCTTTAAACCAGCAGCATACAGAGTCAAAGTGGCCTATGTTACCAAGTCTGAGATAGCTATAAAAAATAAGTTCTTACTATTCTTAAGGGAAGTAAAAAATAAGCCAGTTATGATCTGGGAAAGGATGAGGGGATTTTAACCCACCAGACAAGCCTGTCCAATAAAACTCACACTAGAATCAACTGATTATAACTTCTCATGCACACACATAGAGTTCTTGGAAAGCATCCAATTTTTTTTTTTTTTTGGTCTCTCCCCTCCAGACTAGGAAAGGGAAAAAATAATTGAACTATAGTAACTCAATCTCATCCACAAGTCTACTGAACATGAGTGGTTTTAAGCTAAATCTTTAGAAGCTAGTACTTTAAATGTTTTGGCAATTTTTAATTTCACCTAAACATTCAAATCTAAAAGGCTGAACTGTTCATACACCCCACAATGTTGGCTCCAAATAACAAACGTATCAGTTACTAACCTTATAATTGCTAGATTAGTCAACAATGGGAAACCATGATTTTTGTGATTAAAAATAAATAACCAAAGTAACTCCACAAGCCTTTAAGATTTTAATTTATTTTAGCACATTATCACACTAAACTTGGCAATTTCTAAAGAGGTTAACTTTGTAATCATTTATGAACAATGCTAATTTTAATGGGCAATCATAAAAATTTACTTAAAAGAAAATACCAATCCACAAACAAAATCCTATGCCAAATATTTTAATTTATATAAATAACTAGTGACAGCAATTTCCATGCTGCCTAGCAACTCGTGTTTGCCAAAAATTATTATTACTAATAATACTTCCACTAATTGCCATTATTATAACATTCAATTTTACTAATGACTGAGTATTTTGCTATTGAGGCAATGGATTTGAGCACACTAATTATCAAAGTAGCTGTGGCTAACCACATATTCACAACTTTAAAATGTTCAGTCTGCATCTTTAAAGACAGGAAAAGAGAGAAAACAACTAAGTATGTGCTTTTTAATGATACAGATTCAAAAGAAAGGGATAGAAATCTTTCCCACATTTCCCATACTCTCTTCACATAAGAAAAGGCCTTTGATTTATAGAACAGAGAACTGGCTTTGCACCCTCATCTATAAGAGGCCATCTGCATGCTCCACTGGCCCCTCCAAGTCCAGCACTGTTACCCCTATTACCTGAGAGCATGCTTACTCTGATAGTGCGGCTTCTCTAACGCTAACTCAAAATTGAGCTGCGAAAGGAAAAAGAACGACTAATAAACGCAAATGTAAATTAAATTAAAGGCTCCTATATGCAAAAGTGCTACAGGCAAAGTATAAAATCAAATGACAAACTGGAAAAAAATATTTACCATTCCTATCACAGTCGAAGCGTTAGTCCCACTAACATATAAAAGATGCTGAAGAACAAAGAAAAAAAAAGATCAGCAACTCACTAGAAAAATTGGCCAAAGAAGAATAGTCACAGAAAAGAAATCCAAATGATTCTTAAACAGCTAAAAAGACACCCAAAAACATGCATAATGGGAGAAATGCACATTAAATTTCCTATACCATTCTTGGCCAGACTGTATAAAACAAGCACTTTGAATACAATGCTTATGGAGATGCAAAATGAGTTTTGTAGAAAGGTCATGTAGCAATATCTATCAAAATCATAGATGCTTCTGACCCAGCAACTACAATGAAACTAGTATAAAACTATGTGCAACTGACGTGACAACTCATAGAACAGCAAAAAAAAACAGGCTCAACCTGAGGGTGCCGAAATTAAGTGGACATCATTATTTCTATTACTATCAGTAACTTTATACATGTATTCGAAGGAATTGTACAATCATAATAAGTAATACCTGAGAACATATTGTGTGTAAGCCACTTAGTAGTTGGAAGATAAACAACAATAAACAAAAGCAGCTGACATTACACAAAGATTTCCCCTCAATCTGTTGGGGTGGGATAGTTAGGGGACGATGCCTTTACTTAATGCATACATTAGATGATCAGTATACAGCAAGTAAAAGGATATTGTGTACACTAGATATGACCAATACTGCTTACTATAAACTGACAGAAAGGTACTGCCTTCACATTTACTGCCACCATCAAATTCAGTCAGGAAAAGAGTAATCAATTAATAAGCATCACCACATATAAAGAAACATCAGGCTAATAAAATCCTATCAAAGAAGAAGGATGCATGAATGAGTGTCTTGAGAAGGAACAAAAATATTATCATTGAATAGGAGTCAGGTGGCAAAAAAAAGAAAAAGAAATTGTATTACGAATAAATGTAATTCATTTCGGCAGGAGACACAGAAAGAGTATTCCAGAAAGGAAAAGAATAGACAAAGGTCAAAACTATGCACAATAAGAATCAAAGGAGAAACAGAAAAACATTAATACTACCTCTAATACCATGACCAAACCCATTGTCAGTAAGTCAATTACTCATAGTGACCCATAAAGGAGTTTCCAAGACTAAATCCTCCTGAGGGCATAAAGCCTTATCTTTCTCTCATGGTGCAGGTGGGGGGTTTTGAACTACTGACCTTCCAATTAGCAGTTCAATGTCTAAACCATGGTGCCAACAGAGAGCCTTTATAATAGGTCTTTTAAAAGCTCTTAAGCAGAAAAATAATGTTGAGAAGCTGAGTAAATACCTGATTAATTTGTCTGGAATTGGTTTACAGGTTAAGCTAAGAGGAAAGGGGGAGCAGCTGACACATGTAAGAAAGTTAACTGTAATTCAGACACCAAAATAAAAAGGCTAGTACTAAAAAGTAGAAGTAGTGGGTCAAGAAATAATCCATATGAAACAAAATCAGCTAACATGAAATACAGAGATGGAAGGGAACAATGGCTAACAAAGTCTACACTATGACACCAAAATGAAAAAAAAAGCCCTTCATAAAAATTACTGAGCAACTACCATGTATGTTTCAATGAACAGAGCAAATAAGCTCTTTACGCTTACTAAGTTTAAACTGTGGTGGATAAACAATAATAATGAAAGCCAGCTGGTATCAAATGAAGACTTTTTAGACAAAACATTTACATTAAATAATTACATCTAAAACCTAAACTGAAACACAGGAATCCAGGACAGAAGAACCTCTCAGGACCCGTAGTAAGAGTGGTGATACTGGGAGGGAAGGTAGGGAAGAAAGGGGGAGCCAATTACAAGGATCTACATATAACCTCCTACATTGAAAAGTGGGTGGAGGGAGACGTCAGACAGTGTCAGATGTGGCAAAATAATAATAATTTATAAATTATCAAGGGTTCATGAGAGAGTGGGGAGAGAGGGGGGGAAATGAGGTGCTGATACCAAGGGCTCAAGTAGGAAGCAAATGTTTTGAGAATGATAATGGCAACACATGTACAAATGTGCTTGACACAATGTATGAGTCCCAATAAAATGACTTTTTAAAAAAATTGAAACAACTTTAAAATGGGTTTAAAAGGAGCTCAAATGATAATGCATTACATTTTGACCTAAAAAAAAGGAGAGAACCTAAACTTAATAAAAATTAAGACCTTCTTTTTTTACAACCTAGAAGGGGGCCACACTCTCTGCTGTACTTTCTTGCGCTTGGGGCGCTCAAGAGCTGGAGCAGCTGCACAGAGACTCAGGCCTGAGCTGAGGTTCTTCTACCACCACCAGTCCCACAGGACTTTCACTCACTGGCTCGTGCACTCAGCCTCATTGTGAGTGGCTGCATGAGTCTGAGGAGGAACTTATGGACTAGTCTCAGACATTTGAGCTAATGTATGACTGACACAGTTGATCTGGACTAGCCTGGACTGTTTGCTTGATGCATAATTACTTCTTGATATATAGCTCTCTTTTTAAAAAAAAATTTTAAGGCACCACTGCTCTCTGGTAGGAGCGGGAGGCTCAGCCTTGCTGCTGCTGGATTTGAACCGCCAAGCCAGTTGGCCACAGTCCCGCACTCAACCACTATGCTACCGGGGCTCAGGCCATATAGCTCTCTCTTGCACACATAGAATGTCCTTGTATTTGTTTCTCTAGTCAACCCAGGCTAACACCCCGGAGCACGGCTTTTCTAGTTTTAAACCATGAACTATCTCCTTATTCTGATAAATGAGTGACACTTGGTCTATATACAAATTGTACATGAGCACAATTAAGTATTCTATAAGTCTTATTCTTCACAGTGTTTTCTATCATGTATTATGATGCCCACAATCAGATAGCGAGAATAGTCAATAAAACACAAATAAGCATTCTTCAGATTTCTCTACTTTGAACCAAGATCCATCTAACATCAGCAATGAAATTCTTTCACCCATATCTTGTTCTGAATCCAACTTAAATCTGGTAATTACTTGTTGGATCCATTAATACATTCTCGTTTTGTTTTTGTTTGGGGGGCATCACTGCCCTCTGGTGGTAGTGGGAGGCCCAGCCTTGCTCCTGGAGAACTGCTGCTGGATTTGAACCGCCAAGCTAGGGGGCTGCAGTCCCGCACACAACCACTACGCCACCGGGGCTCAGCCCTCATTAAAACATTCTTTGGGGCAAAAAAAAATCATTTACATGTAATATCAAAAATATTGTTAAATAAGTTATTTGGATCACTTTTCTTTGGTATGGTCACAAATATAGTTCTTTCTATGAGTTGGTCAAGTAGCTCTCTTCCAAATTTCCCCAGCCTAGAGAAGTGAGTGCTTCCAATGTTGTACCCATTTGCTGAAATATCTAAATGATAGCATGTAAATTGCTGGAGCATGTACATTGCTCAAGCCTTAATTTTCAATAATGCCTTCATTGTACCTTACATTTCTTCTTTCAATTCACTTCCTTCCGTTTTTGATCAACATTGTCCAAGTGTCTTGATAGTGATTCTATGCATTCCTTTCATCTTTTGGTGCATCCTGCATTACTTACTATTTTGCTGATGAAAACTTTCAGTACTGCAGCCTGAAGATTCTTTTTTTCTTCAGTTCTCTGAGCTGGAGAAATTTCAAACATGCTTTTCCTTCATGGTTTTCCAACTCCACATTTGCACATTTCGTTATAATGCTTTATCTCCTCAAGCTGCCCTTAAAGATCTTTTTCAGTTCTTTTACTTCACCATTCCTTTCATAACTATTCCACGTTCAGCAGCAAGTTTCATCTAACGTCCATTGGTCTTTTATTTCATGTCATTTTTTTCTTCATTAGATAAATTTTATTGCATCAAAGCATCACAGAAGGAATTATCTAGTTTTCAGCTGGACCCACCTCTTAGCTCTTAGTCATCAATCTGGTAAGCTCTTCCTTTTTCCAATGCCGACACCATCCAAAATTTTTAGGTGGTTTTAATTGTTATGGCTTGCTTGATACAATTTCAATGTGTTACCTTTAAGAATTAACAGTTGTCCTCATCCAAACTTTCAGAATATGTTTTTTCACCCAAGAAGTTATAGATTTTCACAAGGGACCCATCTCCTGAATAGTGACAATGATGGGGAAGTAAGTTTGTATCAGAAGTCTTTTTTTGAAAAATCATTTTATTGGGTGCTCGTATAATTCTTATCCCAATCCATGCATTCATCCATTGTGTCAAGCACATTAATACATTTGTTTACATCATCAATTTCAAAACTTCTTCTTTCTACTTGAGCCCATGTTATCAGCTTACTATAATGCCCCTTCCTTGATCATGTTCTGTTCTACAGATAGTACAGCTTATAGGCAGTTCCTTTCTATTTCCTCGCCATTAGTTGGCGTGAATTCACCTCTTCTTCTTTCCAAGAAGATAAATTCTATGTTGATGTGATTTAAATTCCTCCCCAAGATCTCTCTGGGGCCCTTCACAGTTAAATGTGCACCCTCTTTCAGGGAAATGTCAACATTCTCTGGAATACTGATGGGCTGTCTGCTGAGAAGTCTTCGTTCTCATGGAACAGGCAACAAAGCTCTGCCTCTCTTTCAAATGCCCTTTAATTGTCTTTATGCACGATGTCCTTACTGCCATCCCACACTTGTCCAGTCATTGGAGTTCAATGTATCAAATCCATCTTGAGATGATCTCTAAGTTCAGATGGGATGAACTCTGAATTTGCTTTACTTTTCTTTAGTTTCCACATGACCTTGCATGAGTAGTTGACATTCTGTACAAATTTGGTCCCTGGCATTTTGGTTCAAATTCTTATCATTTTTCTGACTGATAAATATGTTAACGTGTTCCTTCCAGAATTAATACCTGTCTGCAACCAAACCCTCAGGATATATATTTCACCATCTGTTTTCACACATATATTGATTTGATTTCCACGTATTCAATCTACATCCACTGAGGTGCAAATATAGCCAATGGTTTGAGTTGAAAAATACTAACTACAATAAATAAGTTGTTGGTCTTACGAAGTTCTATCATGAAATCCCCCAGTAGTTTTTATCACCAAGATGACATTTTCCAACTAACAATCCTTCTGTGTTTGTAGTTTTCACATTCCATCCATCCTAATTGCATTTTTGATCAATTTCAGATTGTAAAAGTTGGCAAACTGGATCTTAAATTTCTTCACATTTAGCATTAAATGATTAATATATAAATTTGACCAACAGTTGTATTAACTGGTTTTTCTGAGAGGCACATGGTTATTTATCCTGTGTGTGGCAGTATTCTACTTCAATTTCAAGATAGACCTTTTTTTTTTTTTTTTTTTTTGGAAACCACAAGATAGGTCTTAAAACATTCTTTCTTTTTTTTTTAGGCATCACTGCCCTCAGGTGGTGGGAGTAGGAGGCCCAGCCTTTGCTCCTGCGAGCCGGAATTGAACCTCCATCCCAGTGGGCCGCAGTCCTGCGTACAACCACTACGCCACCAGGGCTCAGCCCAAAACATTCTTTTTTCAATGAATGAGACTAGCACAAATCATGTAATGACCAATAGAAATGGCCAAATCCCACTCACTTCAGCTCAATAAGAGGATATCGATCCTTATGCATTCCAGTTGAGTTTTGAAAACTTCCAATTTTCCTATATTCACACTTTATACATTCCACATCCTGATGATTAATAAATCTTTGCAGCCACTTCCTTTGATTTTTGGATCATGCCACACCAACAAATGACAGTCCCAAAAGCTTTACTTTAATCAACATCATAAATGCTGATTCTACTTTGAAAAGGCCATTCTTCCCTCACTCAGATTTTTAGAGCCCTCCAAAGTGAAGAACTTAGCTTCCTGATCCTTATCTCTTCATAAAGGTTTAGAATGCTCAAAAGCAGCAGAAGTAGATCACCAAGTCCTTCTTCCTGGGCTGAAGGTTCCCCTAAAACCTGTCCAACATGGGTGACCCTATTCGTTTTTGAAATACTGGTAGCATGTGAGAGTAAGAGAAAGAGCACCAGAGTAAGAGAAAGTAACATAAAATTTGGTGGCCCCAATGCTTATCTTTAAATATAGTAGAAATTTAGAATCAAGGTTCTTAAGCAATAATTTGGACTGGATGTATTACTACTGTTTTCTCCTAGGACTTGTTGCTTTTGTTAATTGCCAGGAAGTCAATTCAAATTCATGGTGATCATAGTATAACTGCTCCATAGGGTTTTAAGACTGCAAACTTTCAGAAGCAGATTCCTGGACTTGTCTTTCAACACATCTCAATGTAGAGTTGCCAACTTTTCAGTTAGTAGTTGATATGATTAAATGGAAGTTAGAAAGAAATTACCCTATCAGTTAAGTCACAATAAAGCAAATGAGTTGCCACAACATCCAAGGAGAGAAGATCCAGAATCCTGGGGCCTTGTGTTAGGTTGTCGTGGGTTAGGTGTTGAGTCAGTACAACAGAATGACATGCTAGTGGTCCTGTGACATCCTCACGTTATGACGGTCTTCTTTTTTGTTGACACTCTAAGCATAATGTCCTTTTCTAGTGACTGGTCTCTCCTAATAATATGGTCAAACGCAAAGTTTTTCTATCCTCCCCTCCAAGGAGCATCTGACTGTACTTCTTCCAAGACAGATTTGTTTGTTCTTCTGGCAGTCCTTGGTATTCTCAATAATATTCAATGACTTCAAAATTCAAATGCATTGGTTCTTCTTTGGTCTTCCTTATTCATTATATAACTTTCACATGCAAATGAAGCAACTTTAAATACTATAGCATGCCTTAGTCCTCAACATCGTGCTCTTCAGAACTTTCAAGAGGTGCTGTGCAGCAGATTTACTCAATGTAATGCATTTGAAATCTTGACTGCTGCTTCCATGAGCATTGGTTGGGGATTCATCAAGGATAAAATCCTTGGCAATTTCCACCTCCTCTCCAATTAAAATGAAGTTATCTATTGGTCCAGTTGTGAGGGGTTTTTGTTGCTTTACATGGAGTTGTGTGCTAAGTTGATGACTACATTTCTTACGCTGCATCAGTAAATGTTTCCAGTCCTTCTTGCTCTCAGCAAGAATTTGTGTCATCTACATATTGAAGATAGTTAATAAATCTTCCTCAATCCTGATGCAGATTATTTTTGCTCATATTGTCCAGATTCTTGGATTATTTACTAAGCATAGAGACTAAATTAGTATGGTGAAAAGATTCCAAAAATGAGTACTGATAAAATGCTTGTATTCAATAAAAGGCTATTAAAATAATAAGCAAAAGTTAGGAAATTCAACTTGTGAGAAAACAATGGATCATGTAAAACTAAAAATGATAAAGAAAACAAAATGCAAATGCATTGGTTCTTCTTTGGTCTTCCTTATTCATTATCTAACTTTCACATGCAAATGAAGCAATTTTAAATAGTATGGCATGCCTTAGTCCTCAATTTATTTCCGGGATCACAAATCCTATATTACAGCATTTTTTATTTTCAAGATTTCAATATCATTTTCTAAGGTGTAAAATAATATTAATCCACTCTAAGCTGTTGCATGTTCCATTTTTCAAAACATCATAAATCAATATACTTAGTGATTGCTGAAAAAATGTATATGAATTTCCCCCATTAAATTCACCAAATGATTGATTTATATTGAGAATTAAAAAACCAGGAAACTACACTTCTATATCTTGATAAAATTATTTGACAGTTTTAAGAAATATGCCATTGTTGTTTTTCTTCTTCAGATGTGCCTCACTGTACAAAACACTAAGTAAAATAAACCATCTATATAGCCTTTCAACCATTGTAAACACTTCATCCTAACATCCCTTATGACTGATAAGCAATCTCAACAAGATATACTTTAGAGAACACTGACAAATCAGCACTCAATAGCATCATATCCAATCTTTTACAAGGCAAATCCTTTAGAGAATTTAATACCAGAAAGAAACAAGGAAACAACACGTTATTTCCCTTTTAAAACTCATTAATTTTTACATTAATCTGAGATCACGCCAGCCATGTCATTCGCATGTACATATGCATAAACTAGTCAGGTTGAAAATTTCCTAAAAATAGAAATTCACACAAACGTATATGTCCGACACTCTTATAAATGCAATTTATTAGAACGCCTTCAAAATGGGGAAAGGATCATAGTAATTCAAGTTGAAAAGTACAATTTGATATCAAATAATAATTCAGTAATTGCCTTACAATCAAATTCCAATTGCCATTGAGTCATTCACTATTGGCTCACAGAAACCCCACGTAGGGGTAAACTCTGAGAAATAAATCACTACCCCTTTCTTCAGGGCTCTTCTGAGCAGATTCAAACCACTAGCTTTTCAATTATCACTTAAGCACTTGCATCACCCAAGAACAACCATCAAGTAGCTTACTTCTTTGCCTAAAATACATTGTGATTTGTGGCCATATTTTTAATTATATCTAACCTATTTCTAAATGGCTAGCAAAAACATACAAATTTACCTGCATATCTATTTTTATTTTGCAAAAAGAAATGTCAAAAGGGGGGGGGGGACACCTGTAGTCAGAGCAGAACTATTCTGTTTTATTTTGCATTTATTTTGTTTGATCATATATCACCTTGTGAAATACCATATTTAACTACTGAACAGGTTATTCTTAAAATAGAAAACTGGAAGTTAGTATTAAGGATTTCATGCAGTTTGGCCCCTCTCCAAAAATTGTCATTAATGGTGTTTTCAGTAATCAGACATTTATGTAATCATTTTACCCTTAAATATATTACAGCAATCTGAGTTACTGAAATACTACAACCTGGGAAGTAAAACATAAAAGTTACTTGGTAAATCTAAAATGCATTTACCTTCATATCAAACAAGGAATTTAACAGGTGTTAGTGATCATATACTATTCTTCATCACCTAACCAAACATGCAACAACTTTTCTAACCTGCATATCAAGATATAGGAACTGCTACAATTGCTTTAGCACAAGAAAACCAAAGGGGGGAGGTCTCACGTTCCATACCATTGAGTATAATTTTTATTTAATCTACAACTTTGTGCAATTGTGAAATGAAGATCTTCTAAACCAACTCAATTATAGAAACAACCAACTCAATTATAGAAACAATCGGTTAACTTTCATCTTTTCAAAAACAGGTGATGGAAATATAACAAACATTTCACAGCAATCTTGAGAAATTATTGCTATATACAAAATTTAAGAAACTGCCATACACTGTATACTTAATCCAAAGAATGACAACAGCTTAAAATTAATTTAATTAGCATCAAATTTAAGTTCAGAAACATATTTCCCTTAAACTAATAAACTAAATTATATTCTTTTTAAATAGTACATTGAAATAATTAAAGCACTATTTTATTATTTTATCAAAGACTACTTTAAATATATGATAAGAAACAATTAAAAGCATTATGTTGTTTAATGATATATAAGGAAATGGGGAAAATTGTGAAACACAAAATTTAAAGTAGCAATGACCTCTGTTTACATTTGAAAAGATATAACAAGATTTAAAGAAATGAAGATTAAAGATATCTAATACATAGACTAAAAAATGACTAATACAAGGTAGTAGATCTGGTTTGGGTAGTCACTTATAAGGTCAATAAGTAATTTTTAAATAATTTAATCTTTAAGACACCATAAGATCATGGATGGATGGATGGATGAATTGTGGTAAGAGGCCCCAATAAAGTTATTTTTTAAAGATACCACAATGTCACACATTAACTAATTACAGTAATATGTCATGAAACAAAGATTCTGATTAGCAAAATTTCATGCTGTTGTAGTCTCTTTTGCCTTGAGTATTCATATAAAGATGAGTAGACATACCGTTATATTAAAAGCAACATTCAAAAAGCTAGAAGGTTGGCACAATTTCCAATAGTGAAGGCAAAGTGATTGTCTATTTTTGAATGTATATAAAATTCAGCAGTATTTGATGCAAGAAAAATTGAGACATTAAGAATCTAATCATGGTCAAAATCTCTGCTCTTAACATAAAGGAAAGCATTATGATTAAAATATTAAGAATATGCCTCAATTACTACTTTAACCACAGTAAGCAAATGAACAGCAATTGTCATTACAATTCATAGCAAATTTCAACCCTCTTCTGATCTCTAGTCACTACCTAGAATTGCATGAAAGAGGAATCTAAAATCAAAAATACAAATACTAATTAGGTTGTTTCTAAAGTTCCTTTCAACTGACTTGGTTCAAAGGGATCAGCATGTTTTTGTTTTGGATTTTTTTTTTTCAGAAAGCACTAAATATTTAGCAGCCAATGAGCTAATATAAGTGTTTCCAAATTACTTCATTAGACAACTTTCAAAAATTTACTCTGATGAAACCTAGTAGGTGCCAAGCTTAATAGAATACACATGATATCTACCCATAAAATTACACCAATACACTACTTAGTCTTACAACAAAATGCTTCTGAGAAAAAAAATGACTGAGTAATTTGGTGATTTCTATATTGAAACTTGATTTTTTGTTATTTTTTAACCTCCAAAAATAGAAATGAAGCTTGTATAAATACAGCATAATATTTGATCGGAGAGTATAACTTCTAAAATTTTTTGGTAATTAAAGTAAAAAATTTAAACACTCAAATTGTCCCAGAACAAGGAAGTCAAAATCTTCTGTACTCCAGTTAAGCTTCCATTCTGACTTCTAATTCACTGTACATCAAAGAAAATCAACTTGCCCTGTCACATAAGGACTATTCTCTTCAGTGATCAGGCAGGTGTTGAGGCCAGAAAGAGAGCCTATTTTCCACAGCCCTTTACCTTGTTTGATCACTGGTTACTTTTGATCTGACACTGCCCTCTCTCTAGTAATGACTTCCCCCTCATAGACCCTACCTCACATCTGTCAGAAAGAATAAAGAGCATCAAACTGAGACCTGACAACGCCTATGGGCCATGCGATGTGCTGCCAAAAGAATGTTCCCAGCTCCCACAATTTCCAATTCAGTTTCTTTTGTTCTGGGAGGTACAGGGTTAGGGTACCAATGACAGCAGAAAGGATTATGCACCAGTTGTGAAACCAAGCCTTCATGAATGTATACCTTTTATCCATGCTTCTTCATCTTCCTAAATGCTGTGAACTTCATGGTGGTTACTATAAAATACATATTCAACAAGTGCAACAGAAATTTGTTTAAATCATTTTTCAGGGGAAAGCAAATGGCACAATGTATTGCACTTCAACTATAAAGCTTTAAAAATAAAAACTCAAACCACTAGTACAGAATAGCTGGCAAAGAGCATGCTTAATGGTAGTAACAAAAACCACTACTAATGGGTATGACCAAACACCATCTAAAATTAGGAAGCTCTCCTACAACAATGAACTCATTCCCAAAAAGCAATATTTTCAATTGCTAAAATGACAGATTCTCACATTAACTTAGAATGAGAATCAGTATTAAACATAAGCTGTCTAATCATGGTGAAGTCATATGGTGAATAGATACACAAATAAGGCATTAGTAACAATCATTTTTAAATAACTAAAAATTAGAATGTATCTAAGTTTGGCATCATTTAACTGTTCGTTTTTCAACTTTCATTACAATAGCTCAATGGTTCTTAAATGGTCACTGTTAAATGTTATTCTATAAATAACATAATTAATATATGAATCATTAGATCAGCTGAACTGATAATTGCCTATTTTTCCTTTAAATTCTCCAAATGTCACATAATCCTCCAAGAAAGTAAAGAAAACAGGCTGAGCCCCAGTGGCATAGTGGTTGAGTGCGGGACTGTGGCCCACAGGCTTGGCGGTTCAAATCCAGCAGTAGCTCTCCAGGAGGAAGGCTGGGTACCTCCCGCGACCAGGAGAGGGCAGTGATGCGCACCTCCCCCCCCAAAAAAAGAAAGCAAACAATGCATTATCCTACAAGGTATCCATTTATGCTTCGTCTTGGCTATCCTTTTCCGAATTTTGTATTCTACAAAGCTGTTAAAGCATGTAAAGAAAATATTTTAATGGAGTCAATTTATGAAATTAAAAACTCAGAACTTTGTCTAAAGTTTTAAAAGAAGAGTTGTCAGTGTACCATAATTTATACATAATATATTACTTTCAAGTTGACAAGTAATGTCAGTATTCTTTGAATTTACCATATGTACTCGAGTATAAGCCGTCCCAACTATCAGCCATGGCACCTAATTTTACCACAACTACATAAAAATGTGCTGAAGAACTCAACTTATACGGTAATTTCAAATCTGCTGGGGCATTTTGTTAGCACCAAGCAACTAAGATGCATATTGAGTAATATACTTAACTGCTTCTTTGTAATTGCAACAATTTCAATTATAAGAAAAAAACAGCTAACTTTCCTCCTTTCAATAATTAGATGAAGGAAGTACACTGTTAACAGATCATGTTTCATAGAAGTCGTGGGAGATCTTTGTTAAGGTAGTCTGAAGGGTGATAATGCTTTAGTTGAAGTCCTGAGGCAGCCAACTAACCTCAACAAGATATAAACCCAAAATGAAACTACATGATAATTAATCTGCAATTTTTATAACAGAGTTTCAACATTCACTTTGAGAAATAATATCCTCAAATCTGAGTCTGGAATATTAAGACCTTTGGGGACAGTACATCTTCAAATTCTCATTGTCACTCTTATGGTATGAACACTAATGAATAATCAATTAATAATCATATAGAATAAAACTTATTCCACCAATCAAGCTGTCAATAAAAGTATAATTGAATGAAATCTGCATTTGCTTAGGTACACTTGAAAATCTATTTTGTTGAACAGATACAATAATAATACTTAAAGAAACATGTATGTACCCCCAAAAAATGTGATTTTGAAAGAAACTCTATTCTACTTCCAAAAACTAGAAAAAAATCAATTTTTCTACAAGTAAAACTACTTGAGCATGAAATGGTTTATTTTTAATGATAATATTTATACTTTTGTAAGAGGACCTACCAACTAACCATTAGATCAAAACACTGGTGAATACATACTCAGCCACTGTACACAAATAAAAGAAGAGATCACCCCTTCTCCCTTTACACTGGAGACATGAGCAAATAGAAACATACATCAAACTATCAATGAATTAATAAGAACTATTCAATAAAAGAAGCTGATAGAACAAAGCAAAACCATGGTGGAATTCTTAAAGAATATTTAAGAAAAAAATACTTCACTTGATTTATAGACATGAACAAATATTGAAATAAAGCAATATGAGAAAAGAAAGTAAAAGACAAAGTAAAACAATTAATGAGAATAAAAACAAGTGGAGAAAACTGTGATGTTAAGCCAGGACAGTCATCTTAAAAAATTAAAATAGTATTTCAATATTTCAACAAGAGTACATACAACAAAATTCTGGACATAAAAAAACAAACAACTAACCATTGAAAACTTGTAGGTCAAGATAGAATTAGTGTAATACATCTTTCTAATGTTTTCCATTAAATACTTCAATGTAATTTTGAAATGACTATAATGTATAGTACATATAACAAGCTATTTGATGAAACTGCATACCAATGAGTAGAAAAAATACAGAAGAGTGCTATGTACACATGTATGTATACATGTAAAAATCCACCTGTATAAATTCATATAAAGAGAACATAGATTGGTGGTTGCCAGGGACTGTTAGGGTTAAAAATAAACAACTTTTTAACAGAAATTGGGTTTTCTAATGAAAATGTCCTGAAACTGGATAAAGATAATAATGATATAAAAATGTAAACATGTGAAATAATAGCTGAATTTCCCATTTAATATAGCTAATTGTTACATAAATTATTATCATAATAAAAAAACTGAAACTAGAAATGCCATGCAACAACTTCAAGTGTATTAAATATCAGATTACTGAAAACTATCTTCTGGTATTTAAAGCAAACATTTACCCTGTAAAAGTATATGTAAAAAAACTATTTTGATACCCTTGTTCAGAGAATCTACAAAATGGCATAAACTAATTCTACCAATTTTAAAGAGGAGTTATAATGAAAAGCTAACAAACACGATGATCACTTTATAATTTCTAAGCACACATAGGCATTTACACAACAGTAATTATAAAGATGCCTTTCTTTATTTTCTGAAAAAAATAATCAGGACAAAGGAAGTAACAGAAGAATTACATAAACATAATCCAATTACAAGATTTCTAATTTACTGCTTTTATTTGGATTATAGATTCTCATATATATATAGTACCTCATATAAGTAAATGATAAACTCATTTAAGCAAATGATAAATATCTAGATTTTATGCCCATCAAAAAACAGCCAAAGAAAATCTGGTAATAAATGGTCAAAAGTTAAATAGCTCTAAAAGTTCTCCTATAGTGGCCTAATTTGTTCTACTACAAAATTTTAGAAAATACAAAACTAATGAAGAGTATACAGCATACACCAAAGGCCAATTTTCTGTAGGCCAAATTTCATAAAGCTACACCAAGTAAGGTGAAAAAACTAAGGGTTAAAAAAACAGGATGAACTTCACCTGGCTCTTCAACTTTCACCTACGCAAAACCCTAAGTACAATAAGAAAAAAAAAATCCACAAAAACCCTTCCTTGACTACTTATCCAACTACTGCCTATTAGGAAACATCACATTCAGACTTTAAATAAGTATTTAAAGCAAGCAAAGTTAGATATAGCATAGGTGATATCTGCAATAAAAATAACAGTATTTATTTACCTCACCATACAAGTCGTCTGGAAGAAATACCATCTATACAGCTTTTTCCTGTAGAGAGGGTTTCTGTCCAAGTGGCATACCACTTTCATAATGATATATTTTTTTAATAATCACTGCAAGAAAACACTGAAAAAGGTGCATCCCATGACCAGGAAGCCAGAGTCAGGTTCAACTACAGTTTGCAAAACTATATCCAAAGGTAAATCTTTTAGAAAGTTAATTCAACAATTCTCCTCTCTTTGAGCCTAACCACAAAAATAATAAATGATGGAATTCTTAGCTATCCTAAAATCCCAGCAATTCTCAGTGGATAAGAGAAATTCTCCCTAGACCCAAACAAAACATCTCACTTGTTGACTGACAGGCTCGTAAGGTAGTAAACCCATATGCTCATAAAAGACAGGTTTAATGTACTCTCAGCACCCCACTGCCATCTAATCTTACAAAATTGAGATTTGCTAAGTCTAATGACTCAGCTGTTTATCTCAATCCATTATCTGTTATTGCTAAGACTTGAGCACAAAGCTCGAGACAGCACTTCCACACTTGTATCTTAGAGATAATTTTATTTACTCCAAATCCTTTCATTGCTAATATGGAATCTTGAAGGAAACAAAAATCATAGCTTAAAAAAAACACAGGATTGAAACCATAAAAAATATAAATGGAAAGAAACACCCAGCAAAAGAATCACAACACTAGTAATAATCTACCCAGCAAAAAATTAAAACCCAAACCTAAGCAGTAGATTTACATTAGTCTAGCATTAGGATGACAAAAAATTTTTTTAATTTAAAAGAATATGTAAATACTATTTAAACTCTCTTATTTTTAGCCATAAGGAATTCCACAGTACCCACATGGGGATACGTCTATCAGAATTTTTAATAATAGATTACTTTTCTGTGATGGGTCCCTAGAGTTTGGGAACTAATTTTAATACTGCTAAACTAATGTAAATAGGCAGGTAAATGTACTAGATTAAAATATTAATGAACTCCAAAGAAAACTTATTTGGACATCCAAATCACTGCCTGCCCGCCATACCACACACAGATGACAAAACACATACACATCCATGTGTATTCATTCATTATAGTTTTCTAAGGCTTTCAATGATAGACTATGATTCATTTATGCCCTTATAAAAATTCTATAAAGAGAAACAAGAAAAAAATATATTCAACCGACAGAAGAAAGTTCAAAGAAGAAATATGCCAATGGATTTAAAAGAGGTTAAAGTCCAGCAAAATATATAATGAGTGAAAATGTACTCTTTGGATTGAAATTATTCTGCCTGCCAAATGACTGTTATTTTTAGTCAAACTTAATCTTTCAAATACTACTTCAATAAAACACAACAAATTTTATTAACATTAAGAATATGGAAATCTCAGTAAGGGACAAGAAGAAAATGAAATCAAAGAAATGTTATCTTTTACAATAAAAGAACTACGAACAAACTTCAGCAGAAGATAAAAGACCTGTACACACAAAACTATGAAGCATTACTTAAAGGGTCTAAATACGCCACGACATCAAGACATCTAAAAGACACCAAGACATCCAGACAACTAAAATCCAACTAATCGATTGCCATCAAGGTCATCTTGACTCTGCACTTATCCTAAAGGCAGAACAGTTCTGAGGCCCTAAAACTTTATGGGAGTTAAAAAACACACCTTTCTGGAGGAGAGGTTGGTGAATTTGCACTGCTGGCTTTGTAGTTACCAGCCCAAAACATAACCCACCACACCACACCACACCAACAGTGAATCCAACCACTATTAAAAGAATCTTATCTTTAATTATTGGTGCTAATAAAAGTTAGACAGTCACACAGAAGAATGAACCAAGATTTAAAACTTATTCCATATATTAAAAAAAATTAATGGATCAAAAACCTAATCTGAAAACAAAAAACTATGAAATGTATAAAATACAATATAAGAAAACACTGATGAACCTAGGTTTTTGTGCTGAACTATCTGATACAATAAAAATTAGAAGCAAAAGGAAAGTAGAAAAATGAACCTCACAAAAAAAAAAAAAAAAAGAAACATACCTGTTCATCAAAAAACTTCATCAAAAAAGTGAAATGATAGTCTATAATAGGGAAGAAAAAGATGTGGGGAACCACACTATGCAAAATTTTAAAAATATTTCTATAAATTCAAAACTAAAACTAACAAACAAATTTAAAAATTAGTAGATCTCAAATTCACATTACCAACCAAAACTCAAAAGCCAAAGTCAATGCCATCGAGTTAATGGATTCACAATGACTCTACATACAGGGCCCTATGCATTTCGAAGATAAAAATCTGTACAGGAAAATAATGCCTCATCTTTCTGCCTTGAAATAAATGGTAGTTTCAAACTAATGACCTCCTGATTAGCAGCCCAATGAGTAATCTGATATGGCTCAATGGTCAATCGTCAACATGCATGTGAATTGATGTTTTAATAAGTTAATATAGTTGGGGAAGCACTCACAAGTCTATGACAAGAAATTCAGAAAATACATACCTGGCCAAACATTGAAGAGAAGCTTATTTGTGCCCATTCCAAAGAAAGGTGACCCAAGAGAATGCAGCAGTCATAAAAAATATCAGTTATATGATAAGCAATAAAATCCTGTTGAAGATTCTTAAAAAGCATCTACAACAGTACATACATAGTAAGTGGACAGAAATTCAAACAGTATTCCAAAGAGGATGAACAAGGGATATCCTTAATGGATCTTAACTGAAAACAAAATATCAAAAAGATATATCCTTGTGCTTTATTTTATTGACTCTGCAAAGGTTTTAACTGTATTATTCCTAACAAAGTATGGATAATTTTAGGAAGAATGTAAGTTTAAGAAACATCATTGTGCTCCCACAGAACCTAAAAACAGAGCAAAAAAGAGGCAATCATTCTAATAGAAAAAAAATGGGATTCCACATGGGTTAAAATTTAAAAAGATATGCATGAGAATTTTGTCCTTTTACCATACTTACTCAATCTATATGCTGAGCAAATAATTTAAGAAGAACAAGGCATGAAGAGGAATTGGATATCAGGATTCCAGGAAGGCTCATAACCACCTTCAGTATGCAGACGGCACACACTATGAAAGCAAGGGGGGAACTGAAGCATTTAATGATGAAAATCAGAGGCTTAAAGCATCAGTATGGATTGCAGCGCCATGCCAAAAAAAAAAAAAAAACTTCCTCACAACCAGGCCAATAGACAATACTATGATAAACAGACAAAATATGTAAGAGGTATAAGGATGTCATCTTACTAAGAGCCCCAACCAATGCTTAAAGAAACAGAGGTAAAGAAATCAAATGATACATTGCACTTGGCATATGTTTTACATACGACCCCTTTAAAGTGTTAAAGAGCAAGAATGTCATTGTCGTGACGAAGATATGCCAGATGCAAGCCATGGTATTCTCAACTGTCTCATGGGTCTGTGCAAGCTGGACAATGAATAAAAAAGCCGCCAGGACTGAATTATGGTGCTAGCAAAGACAAGAAGAAGAACAAACAAACGTGTCTTGGAAGAACTACATTAAAAACTGCTCCCCAGAAGTTGGGGTGCTTGCCTCACCTACTCTGGACGTTTTAAGAGTAGAGACCAGGTAGCATCAGAGAGCTGTCCCTTTGAAAAGACATCATGCTTAGTAGGATGCCATCAAGAGTGGACAAGACAGGTAAACAGAGAGGCTGAAACAAGGGGCCCAAACAAAACAATTGTCAGAATGGCACAGGTCCCAGGAGTGTTTCATTTGCCGTCCATAGAGGCTCCCTCTGTTGGAACAGTTTCGATGGCACCTAACACCATTTATCCTTCCAGACCCTGTTCAAAGGTCACCTACAATTCGTAAAATGCCCTTGATTCTTCCCTCAATCCCTCATGCAAAATTACTGCAACTAGATTTTTCACGTAATTTATAATTAAGGTAGGATTTCTCCCTTTGTAGCAGAATATTCTTCACAGTGACTAGGAGAGCCTAGAGTGAATATTGCAAAATGTTAAGACACACAGTAGAGAGTGTCAAATTCATTATTCCACTGAAGTTTCTTTTAAAACTACAGGACAGAGAGAAAATGGTACAACTACTTTCTGAGTCCAAATTTATTAAAAAATATAAAATATTGCATTTACCCAAATAGAACACTTTAAGTAAAAAGTACAATTTTTTAAGAGTACCAAAGAAAATGTTCTATTGGTACCTGCAGCCTTGAATTAACTACAGAAATTTTGAATAATAATAATTCGAAAGGATTTAATGGGGCAATACCTGTTGGAGGTCATCAGTCACCCAGGTTCAGGAATAGATGCTAGGCTCCAAAGACCGAATTTCACTGCTATCAAGTAGAGATGCCAATGCATAGTGAACCCAACAGAACAAAGTAGAACTTCCCGGGGGAGTTTCTACACTCGCTTTATGGAAGTAGAAAGCTTGTCTTTCTCCCTGGGAGAAGCTGTTGGTTTCAAACTGACCATGCAATTACCAACCCACATGCAGCTACTATGCCACCAGGGTTCCAGCGGCTAAGTGGTAAAATGGTTAGATAAAAAGCCCGCAAAGAAGAGTATTTCTGAAATAATGAAAGCATGCCATGGCAAAAACCTTTTTTTTGGAAAATAGGTACCTAAAGATGGACTTTCTCATCCAAGGCCGTATCACCATTGATATATAGCTAATATTTCTTAATATATAGTAGAGGTTAAACCTATGAGTAGAAATGTTAGGGAGTTAAAAATGGAATCATACTAGTAAGCCTGACTTTATAAGAAGGGTAAAGTGGATAAAGTGCCTATATGAGGCCATGGGGTGGGGTCGACGATATGAAAAGCATGGGTGTGAGGAGGTATCATTAAGTGTTATTGCTAAGTATCAGTAAAGGCTTAAAGCAGGGTAAAGAGTAGGCTTGAATTAGTCCATCTGCAAATTATAGGATAGTGAGTAAAAGTACTACAAATGTAGTAAGAGCTATAAAGGTACCGATTCACATCAAAACAAATGTCTCCACCAATAAAATGAAGTAACATATGAGCAGCTGTAATATTTTCAGGCATGATCAATAATGGGATTAAGGGAACAGGGGTCCCTTACAGAAGGTAAGGAGCAAGGGAAGCTTCAGTTTAGTGATGGATGCCTAAGATCACTGTACCTACTCATGGTGGGATTGCTAGGCCTAGGGTTAACGAAATTGAATGGTGGGATAGGTGTGTGGGAAAGGAGTTCTAAAAGGTTAGTTGATCTGGTAAATAAAATTAGGGTAATAAGTACACGGGATTGTGTTAGACTTTTTAAGCTGTATATAGGTATCATTTGTTTCAGAAATAGTTGAATAACTCATTGTTGTATCCGTTAACCACTTTGCAGAAAGATGGTTAGGAAATCAACAATAATAGAAATTCCTATTACTGTTGGGGTAGTAAATGAAGCAAATAAATTTTCATTTATTTTCTTTCAATGGATTCTGCTCATGCCAATAATTTTTCTTTTAAGGTCCGTATCTATTGCTTGGGCAGGGTTCGAACCAGTCAGGCTACACCCCCCCCACCCCCACCCCCCGCCCCCGCCAACCCCCACCCCTTCTCCAGGCTCTCTGGAAGACAAGAATCTGCAGGACTTTGAAGTCCCTGACTCCAGCATTCCAAGGAACTTATCTCTCCAGGTAGCGTCCATGCAGCCCCTTACCCAGCCTCTCAAGGGCAGAGCAGGACTGCGCAGGCTCTTCCCCTACATTCCAAAAACCTGGTCTGTGAAGGACTCAGACTCTGCAGCTGCAGCAACGAGCCTCCCTTCACCTTATCAGCGCAAGCACCGTCAGCTTTCCTCGCCTCATTTACAGGCTGAGGTGACCCCAAACCTACAAATATCCCATTGCCCCACCGATGGACACAACTTCCCTTACTCGTTAGGTTGTAGAATTTGTCTGGAGTTCTTTCCTTAATAAAACTATCCTTTACTTCACGTTCTTGTCTGAGCTCTCTCTCTCTCTCTCTCTCTCTCTCTCTCTCTCTCTCTCTCTCTCTCTCTGCATCTGTCTGCACCTCTCATCTACAATGTCTTTTTTTAAATTATTATTAAATTATTTTATTGGGGGCTCATACATCACTTATCACCATCCATACACACATATATTGTGCCAAGCACCTTTGCAAGCTCGCTGCCCTCATCATTCTCAAATCGTTTGCTTTTCCACTTGAGCGCTTCATCATTTTCCCTCCCACCCCGCTCCCCACTCCACCAACCCTTGATATTTTATAAATTATTATTTTGTCATATCTTACATATCCCGACATCTCCCCTTGTCCACTTTCCTCCACTGTCCTACAGGTAGGAGGTATGTGTCCACCCTTGTCACCGGCTTCCTCGCCTCTATCCCACCCTCCCTCCACCTTCTGGTATCTACACTCTCTGTGTGGCACAAACTATTAGGTTGACTACCAACCAAATAGTGTCGACACCGCCCGGAGAGGCCTCAGATAAAAGGCATGACAATCTACTTCCAAAACACATAGTATAATGTCACTGTGTGTGTGTGTGTGTGTGTGTGTGTGTGTG